>CAUOPZ010000300.1:10000-77500 GCA_963457665.1 Thysanoteuthis rhombus
CATTAGGTGTTAACTCGAAAACTACATATCACTGCAAAATTAATGACACCATTGCATTCAGTGCATCAGAAACGACCATGAAATCGATTGGTGAAAATGACATCCAAAATCCTAGGGTGGGGGGTACGTATATATTTTGTGCTAGAAGGTCATTTACGGCTTATATCGGCTAACTTGAAAACCACAACAAATACAGCAAAACCAATGACAACATTGCATTTGGCACATACCATTCCATTAGAAACCACCATAAAATTGATCGGAGAAAATGATATCCAAAATCCCTGTTTTGGAGTCATATATACACTATGTGCTAGAAGTTCAATCATGGCCAATAACGACTATTGCCATCAATATGAGCTAACTCAAAAACTACATCAAATGAAGCAAAATATTGACACCATTGCATTCAGCGTATCAAATTACATCAGAAACCATCAAAAAATCGATAATTCAAAATGACATCCAAAATCTCAGTTTGGGGGGCATTTATACACTTTGTGCAAGAATTTCCTTTCCAGCCAATATTGGCTTACTCGAAAACTTCATAAAATACAGCAAAACTAATGACACCATTGCATTCAGCGCATCAAATTACATCAGAAAAGATCATAAAGTCGATAGGTAAAAATGACATCCAGAATCCCAGTTTGGGGGGCATCTATACTCTATGTGCTAGAAGTTAATTGACAGCCAATATCTGTTATTTCTGTCAATATGAGCTAACTCAAAAACTACATCAAATACAGCGAAACCAATGAAACCATTGCATTCAGTGCATCAAATTACATCAGAAACGACCATAAATCGAAAAGTAAAAATGATATCCGAGATCCTAGTTTGGGGGGCATCTATACACTATATGCTAGAAGTTCATTTACGGCCAATAACGGCTAACTCGAAAACTACATCAGATACAGCAAAACCAATGGAACCATTGCATCCAGTGCATCAAATTACATCAGAAATGGACCATAAAATCGATAGGTGAAAATGATTTTCAAAATCCCCGTTTGGGGGCATCTATACGCTCTGTGCTATAAGTTAATTTACAGTCAAGATCAGTTATTTCTGTCAATATGAGCTAACTCGAAAACTACATCAAAAACAGCGAAACCAATGACACCAATGCATTCAGCACATCAAATTACATGAGAAACGATCATAAAATCGATCCGCAAAAATGACATCCAAAATCACGTTTTTGTCAGGTATAGGCTAGGTGGTAGAAATGCATTATTTCTGGCCAATATCAGCTATCTCCTTGGATATGAGCTAACTCTAAAAAATACACTGAATATAGCAAAACTAATGACATTATGACAATCAGTGCATCAAACTACATCAGAAACGACAATAAAATCGATACGTAAGAATGGCATTCAAAACCACATTTTTGAATTTATAAGCTATGTCATAGAATTGCATTTCCGGCCAATATCGGCTATTTCTGTGAATATGAGCTTACTTGAGAAATACATCGAATATAGCTAAACTAACAACATCATTGCAATCAACACATCAAACTTCATCAGAAACGACCATAAAATCGATATGTAAAAATGACATCCAAAATCCCATTTTTGCCATGTTTACATAGGCTATGTGGTAGAAGTGTATTAAATCGATATGTAAAAATTACATCCGAAATCTTATTTTTTCCATGTATATATAGGCTATGTGGTAGAAGTGCATTTCCAGCCAATATTGGCTATTTCTGTTAATGAGGTAACTTGAAAAATACATCGAATATAGCAAACCAATGACACCATTGCAATCAGCGCATCAAACTACATCGGAAACAACTATAAAATTGATATGTAAAAATGACATTCAAAATCACATTTTTCGCATATATAGGCTATTTCGTAGAACTGCATATGCAGCAAATATTGGCTAAATCTAAAAATTGCTTTTTACAGGTAAGATGAGCTATCTACAAAAATACAATGAATATAGGAAAACCTATCATAACATTAGAATCAGTGCATCAAACTACATCAGAAACGATCATAGAGTCGATACGTAAAAATGAAAAAAAATCTCCTGAAACTGGACCAAAGAGATATAGGTTGTCTTAAAAAGTATATCAAATGCAGGAAAACCAATGATTTCATTGAATTCAGCGCATCAAACGACATCAGAAAAGGCCATAAAACTGTTGTAAAAATGACATTCGTAACCTCATTTCCTGCAGATATACGCTATCTCACGAAACCGGATTATAGGAGATAGAGGTTATCTCGAAAAGTATATCGAATAGAGGAAAACCAATGCTTTCATTGAGTACTGTGCATCAAACTACATGAGAAAAGGCCATAAAATCACAATGTAAATAAGACATTCAAAATCTCAGTTTTGGCAAATATACGCTATTTTAAACCAGATTATCGGAAATATAGTTTATCGTGAAAAGTATATCGAGTACAGTAAATCAATGATTTCATTGAATTTGGGGCATCAAACTGCATCGGAAAAGCCATAATATTGCAATGTAAAAAAGATATTCGAAACCTCATTTTGGGCAGGTATACGCTATTTTGCAAAACTGGATTATAGGGGATATAGGTTATCTCGAAAACTATATTGAATATCGGGAAACCAATGATTTTGTTGAATTCCGAGCATCAAACTACATGAAGAAAAAATCATAAAATCAAAATGTAAAAATGATACTCAAAAGTTCATTTTTGGCAAATATACGCTATGTTGTGAAACCGGATGATCCAAAATATAGGTTATCTCGAAAAGTATATTGAATATAGGGAAACCAATGATTTCATTGAATTCAGTGCATCAACCTACATCAGAAAAGACCATAAATTTGAAATGTAAAAATGACTGTCAAAACCTCATTTTTGGCAAATATATGCTATCTTGTGAAACCAGATTTTTGAAAATATAGGAGTTCTTGGAAAATATATTGAATATAGGAAAATCAATGATTTCATTGAATTCATTGCATCAAACTACGTCAGAAAAGGCCATAAAATCGATATGTAAAAATGACATTTGAAACCCCATTTTGGGGAAGGTATACGCTATTTGATAAATCTGTTCACCAGAAATATGGCTTATCTCGAAAAGTATATCGAATACAGGAAAAGCAATGATTTCATTGAACTCAGTGCATCAAATTACATCAGAAAAGGCCATAAAATCGATACGTAAAAATGACATTCGACCCCATTTTGGGCGGATATACGCTATCTTGCAAGACCAGATTATTGCAGATATGGGTTTTCCGAAAAGTATATCAAGTACAGGAAAACTAATGATTTCATTGAATTCAGTGCATCAAAATACGTCAGAAAAGGCCATAAAATCGATATGTAAAAATAACATTCGAAACCCCATTTTGGGCAGATATACGCTATTTAATAAACCTGTTATTCAGAAATATGGCTTATCTCGAAAAGTATGTCGAATACAGGAAAAGCAATGATTTCATTGAACTCAGTGCATCAAACTACGCCAGAAAAGGCCATAAAATCGATATGTGAAAATGACATTCGAAACCTCATTTTAGATTTAGATTAGGTCTTTTTCTGTCAAATATAGCAGAAGACTCAATCTAAAACGATTGGTGGTACAAAAAAACAGTATGATCCCAGATAGAGCGGGCAGTTGATTGAGGGGACTCTAATGAAGTTAAAACAGTTAAGGCAGAACTGGCCGCTTTGCTAGTGAAAAAGAACCAAACTAGTAGTTAGAGCTTGATTAAAAAGGATATCCCCCGAGGCAAACGTGGTCGCTAAACTACAAGCAAAAGAAATTCCGACTGCGTAAAGCCGGCATATCGCCAGGGTCACGTCACCGGACGAAGGTATCTGTGAAGTTTTTCAAGCCAACTTCCAGGAGCTTTTCACCAGGGAATCTGGTCTGAGCTCGGCCATGTTTGACACCTATTTAGCTGACTTCCCACGCCTCGAGGCGACCGAAACAGCTGGAAGATAGGGGCCAATAACAGAAGATGAAATCCAGGATACGTTGAAGAGCGTGGAGAGGGAGACCCTGGGAATTGATGGCCTACCCTACGAAGTGTATTTGAGGCTGTCACCATTTTTATTCATTTGCTGGCATTGAACTTAGCAGGGTATTATCCCCCTTTGCTTTACCAGAAGTTAGGTGAAATTGCATTTCACTCCCACACAACTGGTTGCATACTTTAAGCATCAGCTGAAAGTTAAGATCAGGGTCGACAGGTAAAGGTTCTTTTGGTTGGATTTTAACGAAAGGCAGTTGAGAGTAGCACGATTGTGTCGAGTGAGAGCTGCTAAACTAGAGTGGCATCTTAAAGTCATTGTCCATACGTACTGTTTAACGATGTAGGAATTCTCTGAAAGAACTGAAAAATGACTCGTCTGGTACATTGCCTTATTTTCAGTCCCCCATTTCATGTGCCGTACGATACGATCAGGGTGAATCGGCTCTCGTGTCTTTAGGTGGATTAAATATTTAATTTTCATCACTGTGTTTATATCTCTTCTATGGGTTCTTGCATATGAACTTTGTATATTTAGTTTGAAAATAACCGTCCTTTTTCTATTCTGCAATATGAAATATTCGATTCATTAGAAATTTTCAAACTGGTTGAATAACCTTTTCCTCTTACAGTCAGGAAAGTAAAGCAACGTGCAATACAGGAACTCTATATTTTACAATCGGGGGGGCTAAACAAAATAAATTCTTTGTTCTCTCCCTCTTGCTAAACTAAGGCAGCAATATGCTGAACATTCCAGAAAGGTTAACTTTCTTTGAGAGATATTTCTGATGCAGTTGAAAAACTAAAACGAATCTTCCACAGGACTCACAATTGAAAAGTGTTCATTTAATTCTTAAACTGATACATAGCAGACTGATATTTCAAGCCACTAAAATAAAAACACCCAAAAGAAATTAACAGAAGGAACGTGACATCATCGAATCGATCCTTGAAAAATGTCGGGGTTTCACCCTGATCGTATCGTACGGCACATGACATGGGGGACTGAAAAGCTATCAACAAAACTTGCAATACAAGTTGGAATCATAACTAGTGTAGTCAAACAAAATGGACACCTAACAGACAGGGACCAGATATCGTCGAATGTGATCAAAAATTCAGCTAAAAACTTCCTCCTCCAAATGAAGACAAAACAGGATGTGCAAGCAATCATTTCTAGGATTTCCACTGAAGTTATGCCATGCCAGTTGAAATAAGCTATCAAACAAAAAAACGCCCCTGAACCAGATATCACAATCGACCTACTCAAAAGGTGGCAAGGTCAGCACTAAGAAAATAGTCAAGTTCCAAAACATTAGAAGACAGCAATCAATGCTGTCACATGAAAAGAAACTCAAGAGATAACAAATAAAGTCTACAAACTTTATAAAGTTATCACAAGCCGGATTGTCAAAACCCAAGATGAGACGGACAGGCTTTGGAGGAAGCTACTTGGCCATGGACCATCCCCAATTGATAAATCAACTAAAAATAAAGACAAAATATAAAATGTAACTCGTAGCATTAATTTACTCCAAGAATGCCTTTGACTAAGTGGAAATTCCCTCCGTCATTGATGCTATCACTTCACAAGGTGTAGACCCCGTATATGTCGGAGTATAGCAACATATTGATCGTCAAAGTAGCTCTTTTATCAGGCTAAATTAAGACAATCCATTCAGGAGCTAAAAGGGTCTAAGACAAGGTTATACCAGATCACCCAATCCCATTACAGCCTGCCTCGAAATGATATTTTAGAGTTTAGTCTGGAAAAACAAAGGAATCAGAATAGACGGTAAACATCGAAGCTACTGTAGATTTGCAAAAGACGTGGAAGATTCTGAGGTAGGTATTTTTTCCATTCAGTAATATTCAGTATATATATATATATATATATATATATATATATATCACACCCGTTGTTTTATTCAAGTTTATGTCACGACTTTTACATAGAAAAGCAAAAAAAAAAAAAACAGCAAATAACATTAAAGTGTTTCGCCAGTCTTTTAATCCATTTCTACATTGTTTTGTGCTCCGTGATTGTGATGTTGGCTTCAAAAAGAAATTGAAACTTTAAAGCCTAATAACTCGGAAACTAAGGCAGGTAGTAATGCAAAGTTTTCACCAATCTACAGCCAATTATTTCAAGACTCATCATGGATGTGGCAAGTATGGCGGTTTTTAGTGTAGGAATGTTTTCTTCGGAATTGAGGCATTTTGGTAATCCTTGTTTATGCGGATGTAAAATACAATAACCAAATGTTGCTGAGAAAAAACGTTATTTTATAGATGTAGAAGTAAGGATTATAATTTTCAGTGTATCTTTGACACGGATAAAGATTCTGTAAACGGTTTGCCAAACGACAGAACATTAAAAATGAGTAAATATCGTGGAAGGTTGAGAAATGGGTTACGAAAGAATTATCTGAATTTGGGTAGGATCCACCAATGCCCTCCCCTACATAGTACCAATATATCAATGCAAAACAATATCTTCCTGTTCAATGAATTCCAATTTCTCATCTTTAGGAAAGATATAAAACCAACATTGAACTTTTTACTGTCAACAGAGAGTCTAGTGGGTCGGAACTAACGCTGTGGTCTTTGTAAGTCAGGTTTTGAATCCTGTTCACAGGAAGATTTGTTATCTTTTTTTTAAAACTGTCAACGAAGTTGAGGGCGGTAAATGTATTCTGTTGTGTTTTTCCATACGATATTCCTCGAGGTTCGATGAAATTTTGTTGAAGGGTTGGCCATTATCATTGGATACGAAAGAAGGGATCTATTTTTCTGTCGATCAGGGTTTTCTCCTTCGATGCATTAATCGTCTTTATTCAATATCTCCAACATGTCAAGGAATTTCAAGGACGTTTTGAAAACCTGAGCAATGGACTGCGGAAAAAAATTTCACAGATTACCTCCAAAAGGTCGATAAATTTCAATAAAAGGAAGGCTGCTGAATAGTTTATGAAAAAAAAAAAAACAAACAAAAAACGCCCATTTCAGGTTTTGACTTTCATGCTCATAAATATAGATTTTTTGTGGGGTATTTCCTTTAATTATGACCCATACTGAGGATATTTTGCCTTATGGCTGGGGCCTTTCCCTGTATAGATATGTCTCACTTTCCCCACAAAATTTCATTAACATCGGGTGGAAATACAGAAATACGATTTTAATTGAGAGGTACTCTTCAACTTGTATTCGTTCCTGTGTGTACAGAATATCTCCAAAAGTTCAATGAATTTCAACGAAATTTCAGTAAATTGAGTCACATTGTAAGTAAGTAATGATTAAGTGTATGAATCCAAGATCTTGTATGTGATCGAGATAGGTGGGTATTTTTCTTATAAATTTATCTTCATGAACAGTATCTCATGAACAGTATCTGTTATTATACACATTTTTCAGATGTGAAATATTAATCCAACTTGTCAATATTCAAACAGCCAGCACAGAGCAGACGAAATTAGATTGGGTGGACTAATTCGTGAAATGAAAGATTTGAATATTTTGACACAGCTTTTGCATATGTTCATTTGATCCCATCGGGGGGGGGGCAATTATGAGTTTGTTCAAAGTTATTACCTAAGGAAAATATGGAATAAGTTGTATTAAACATTGCCTTCTTTGCCAGAATAGTACGTAGAAAGATCGCAATGGATTAATTGTTCCTGATCATTTTCACTTACAAAAATGAAGTGAAATTTTGAAAGCTTTCGTCTGACACTTCTGAAAAGGAAAATTCGCCCGAAACTGTTTAAATGTGTTGTGTGTTGATAGTTGGAATAAATTTGAAAGTGTTGGATACGATAAAATAAGATACAAAGTAGGACGACGAGTTGTTAAATGGCGTGCATGATAATCGTGTTTTATGTCAAACAAGAAGTTAATTGGTCAAGAGGAATAAAGGTTTGTAATGAATACAAAGATATCAGTATTGAAATTAATGTCTGTTAAGGGACAGATAACTAAATATACTTACTTTAGATTGGAGGTCCATGATCTGAGAAAAAAAATTGATTTCTGTAAAAAAACAAAACAAAAAAAACATGTCAATGAGGAATTATATGCCATCTTTTATACAAAAATAACAGGACATGATGTCATCTTGACCGGAGGTGACGTCAGTGCTTCTGTCACGACCTCTAGCTGATAGGAAAATATACTAAGTGGAGAGAATCGCTGCTTCTATTCATTACATTTGTTTATTTACTTTACCCATCAATTATTCTGATATATTCATGGGAGTCCACAGCCATATTTTGGGGTTGGGGGCTGAAAATGGAACATTTTTTAGAAGGGGTGCAAAAAGATACATTTCAGGGATGGACGTCTCAAAAAAATACATTTCCAGGTTAGGATGCAAAACAATTCATTTCCAAAGGTTGGAGTGCAAAAAGATACATTTCCAAGTGGGGATCAAAATATTTCATTTCCAGGGGTGGGGTGCAAAAACATACAATTCTAGGTTGAAATGCAAAACAATTCATTTCTAGAGGTGGGAGCGCAAAAAGATACATTCTCAGGTGGGAATGCAAAAAGGTACATTCCCAGGTGGGGATGCAAAAAGGTACATTCCCAGATGGGGATACAAAAAGGTACACTCCCAGATGGGAATGCAAAACAATTCATTTCCAGATATTGGGACGCAGGAAAAAAACTATTCATATCCAGAAGCGGGGGTGCAAAAAGGTACATTTCCAGGTGGGGATACAAATCAATTCATTTCCAGAGGTGGGGGAGCAAAAGATATATTTCCAGGAGTGGGGCCACAGAAGGATATATTCCCAGGCAGGGGCACAAATGGATGCATCTCCAGGGGTCGCAAAAAGATAAATTTCCGAGTGGGAATGCAAAACAATTCATTTCAGGGAAGGGGGCACAAAAAGATACATTTCCAGGTGGGGATGCAAAACAATTCATTTCCAAAGGTGAGGGCGTAAAGAGATACATTTCCAAAGATAGGGGCCTCAGAAGGATATACTGCCTGGCGAGGGCACAAATGTATATATTTTCAGGGGGCACAGAAGGATATACGTTGGGAGCTCGGAGGGATATGGGTACGTAGATAAGAGAAAACGCAGAATTTTAGTGAATGTAGAAAGAAAGGAATACTCAGAATAAATGTGTTATGGCGGAAGAAATATTGAAGTTGAAAAGGGTCAACAAATGAGCCTGGCCAAGTTATTGATAAGAAAGAGAAGACCAATACATTCCCCTAACCTTTGACCTTGTGTCACGGTTTTAATTTTTTGTTTAAAGTAAATAAGAATAGACGAACTAAACTATTAACCATCTTCCCATCCTAGCGCCGCCACACCTAATTACATCCCGTTTACCTATTCCCACAGAGGCTGCGCTTGGGACCTGCAACGAGTGCATCCGAGTCTAGTGGCGCCACTGCAATAAGTGAAGTAAAATATAGCAGATGATTCGAAATAAACGTTTTTACACGACGCTGGGTTGAGAGGTTAGCACAGGCCAGCCAACATTTTTGCAAACCTGACATTTCTTTTTCGCGTAAGGAATTAATACATGACTCTTCGTCCGTCTCTAAAATCCTAAAGAGAATCGTTGTGTTGAGAACATTATTTCTACATTTTTCTAATTAATCAAGAATTCTGCATGAATTCAAAAACCTGATTGCCGATCTGGCGTGTCATAATTGTGCATTGTTTAAATATTCACAATGTATCAGCTCATTTACCCAGTCCCGTTTAGTCCGTGGGCCAGAGCCTAAATTTGGTTCATTGGTACACTTGGTGATACCAAATTTGACTATTTTGGTTTTTTACATGTTTGCTTAAAAAAATGGTTGGACTTTTGGGTCGCCTGGTCAAAGAGAGTAATCAAAGTATAATAATCTATGGTCCAGGAGCCTAATTTGGTATATTAGTAACTTAGTCTATCTGAAAGTGGAAGTTATCACTGGGGGAGGGGTAGAATCTTGGCAACCAGGGTAAATCATATATCTAAAATGTTTAGAAAACACATTTTTTTTATGAATTTTAAGGGCAGCCATTTTGAAATTCAAAACGGACGCCCGTGAGAGTTCATTTCTTCTAATTATAACTAAGTCATTCTGCATTGATTCATCGAAAAAAAAAACCCACATACAGAAACATCTCAATCAGAAAACAAATCCTGGATGATCCCCAATACTCAATCAGTTCTTCCTTTCGATATGACCCACCCTTCCATAAGATTTGATTGAAATTCATTGAGAACTTTCGGAGATAAGTGATGGACAGAAAGGAGCAAATAAAAAATGTATAAAATATTAAAATGTAAGAATATCTTACAATCAAAAACAAATTCCTGGATCCGCTCCAAAATTTCCTCCTCCCTTACTCTATACATCACTATTCGACACAATTTTATTGGAATTCATTGAGAACTTTTGGAAGTACTGTGGTGATAGACAGGTGCATATACAGAAATAAATGTTTCTATTCGCTTCTGTAATTCTAGGCGATATCTCTAAAAGTTCTCAATGAGATTTTGACAAAAGTCTATATTCATGAGAATATAAGACCTGGCATCTCCTTCGATACCCTCATCATCATCAGTCTTTTAACATCTGTCGTTGCATATAGACCTTCCATCTTGTATTCTGCCGGCCTCGGTTTCGCATGTGATCCCTGGAGATCCATGTCGTGAGTCGTGATATCGATCGGTTGTCTGTCATTCTTACAACATGACCAGCCCATTGTCATTTGATTTTTATAATGGATTCTATGATGTCTGTTTTCCCCTGGATATATTGTGTCGTCTCGTGATCTCTCAATGTGAGGTTGAGCATGATTCTTTCTTGTGCATGCTGCATAGCTCTCAGATCGAGGGTCAGTCTCTTGGTTCACCTTTCATGGTGTAACTCCTGAGAAATCCTCAAACTAATTGCTAGTGTCTTGTATATCTTGTTCATTTTTTTGTTATCTTTGTTTGAAGGATAAGGGTTTTTGGTAGGATTCTTAGACATGTTCGATAATCCTGTCCGTCTGTTGTTAGGTTTGCATTTCCTTCGAGTATGCTAGTTATTTGTTTCCATCCTGTTTGTTTATAGTTTTGAAGCCCCGACCTTTTTTGGGAGATGTTTTGATGATTGCTGTTGTGTATCTTATTCTCTTCGTTTCGTTTTTTAATTTGTTCTTTTGATTGTATTCAAGCCAAACCATAAGAGTTTTAAGGATGAATATAAAAGTCTATCGAGTACAGCCTTGTCAATTTTCTTCAATTTTTTACCTTCATCTAAGAAACTACATCTGAGAATCAAATATATGTATCAAATACTGAATTTTGTCCTACATAAATAGAACATATAATTTCAATTTTACAATGGATGAATTGTATTTTAAAATGAATTTTAAAATCGAGGTCCTGTTGAAATAACCTTGATGCATCAGTAATAGGAAACAAGAATTCAACAGTGTTCTTGGAAATAGAATATTTTATCAAAACATTTGAAAAAAAAAATGTTGGTGCTTTCTTTAAAGTTACCAAAAAAGGAAAATTCATCATAAATTGTTTTGTCACTTCAAGAATTTTTGCCAGCGGCTAAACCTCATTGTTCATAATGTGTATTTACGCATATGATCGTAAGTAAAATCAAACGAATAGAGATAAGAGAATTCATCAAAGACAATGAAATGTAGTTGATGAATTGTATTGTTACTGCTTCAGTTACATTTCTGCTTACATTTAACAAACGATCGAAGGCATATTTCTTCCTTCATAAATCTTATACACGATATTTCAAATACTAAATCTTATTGTACAAATTTTACAATAGATGTTTTTTTTCCATAAATAGTTAAAATATGGTGCTGTAAAAATGACCATATCGCTGTAATTAGAGATAGAAAGTCAACCGGTGTTTTTTTAAAAATTCAATGGAACATTAAAGAGAGCCTATTGAGTCTATTCTTTAGGGTTAATTCACTACACGGTAAGGTGATGACTAATGAAAGTGATCTTTCGTGTCTGCAGTCAAAAGAGAACCAGGGAAAATCATACGGATCCAATCTATTTACAATAATAAAGTCATATAATTAATTGATCATCCCTGATAATAACACAATCCGGAATTATACAATCAAAGTAGCAACCGTGACTCTAGCCTCGAAAAACACTGCCGAAACCCTAGAAGAGAGCATAATGACCCCGAAAGCCTTAAGGTTTTAATTTGTCTATTCGACCGACCCAAACCGGTCGGGGTCATTGTGTTCTGTTCTTGCCGCCACGAATATACATGAATGTATATAGCAATTTTAGTACAATGCCCCAGGGGAGAGAACAAGCGCTTAGGACCGGCCCTAGGATACTTGGTGAGCCAGGCAAGATGAACCTGGGTGCCCTTAGCGACACCAAGTCAAATATCTCGGCGAAATTTATTTATATAATTAAATAATCGTGTCATCCATAGACAGCTGTTTCGTTGTATTTACGACTCTTCAGTGCGGTTATAGTATATCCATCAACCCATCCAGTACCTCGAGGTAGGACCGAAACCTTCACTTCACATCCAGAGGCTAGCAAATTACCTTTGCCCTACATAGAACTGGACGGTCAGTAAGGTTGGATTTACGCGATATATTTACTCATGCATAATTCCCCATCCACCCAAATGCTCTATTCCTAAGTTGGATGAGCATTGCATAACATAATGAACGAGTTTCCTCACTTCAAATTTGCTCAACCCGAATAAGAGAGCGTTAATTATGATATATATTAATATAATATACATTTATCATTAAAATGATAGAAATACAATACATATATATTATATTTTATGTGTTAGAAACATTAAGTCAATTTTTCCAAGCATGGAATGGAAAATAACAAAAAAATTAAAACAATTCAAATGAATTTCTATAATATATTTTATTGCTGTCATTCAAGTCTGTTTAAAAAATATATATACATACATATGTATCACCACTAATCAGTGGATATCTCTTGTAAAATACATTGCGGTAGATATCTATCCAACGTTTCTAGTGGGACAACGATTGAAGGTTCTTAGGTTACGCCAACTTCCTGTAGAAGTAATAAAAAGCTTAATAGAAAAAAAAAAATACAGATATTTCTTTCAAATAAAAAGCTATAAATTCATGGCGGACATTCTAACGAATAATTAGAGTATTTAAAGAGGCAAAAATGCTCATGTATAATAACTAGTTAAATCATTTAGTAATCACCTTTTAAACAGTATTTCTATAACAATTAGTCAATTTTGATCCTAAAGTTAAATCATTTTACATCCACATCTGCAAGGATGACCAAAATACCTTGCTTAAGAAAAAAACATTCCCAAACTACAAAAAATTAACACGATTGCTGCATCCGTGATAAATCTTAAAATAATAGGCTATCGATTGATGAAAACAGCACTTTATTACCTTCTTTAGTTTTCAAGTTATCAAGCTAAAAGTTTGTGTCAATCTAACATTGGCAAAAGGTCACACTCACAGAGCACAGAACATATAAAGATCTTTGTAGAAATGGGTTACAAACCTTGGGGAGGTGGTACCTATAATTTTTCCATGGGACGGTAGTTGTATATCAAGTATTGCGATGTTTAAAAAAAATATTTTTCTAAATTCATACTATTCACCTTAATTTTTTGGTTACTTTTTTTCCAGAAATTTCAACTTTTATGATGACAAACAGAGTTTTGATGAGAAATATCAACTGGAAAATATCGAAGTTGAATAGTATTGAAAATAATCATGCTTCAGATTCAAACTTCAAACAAAATGAATTATAAAGTCATTGTTTTTACGAACAATTCTGGTCATTTCTGCAGGTTCATTCCTGTCTGACATAACTTAACACAACATTTTGAAACAAGTTTTTATTCCACCTCCACTATTTTCACTTGGATTTTTATTGCACTATCTTTCATTTAGAATGATAGTCAATATATTCTTATACAATATCAAGTTATCGGGAATCTTTCAAAAACTTTGTGTAAAAGAATTTAAATTAATAATAATGCCTTCCTTGCTCCTATAAGAAACAAGTTCTGTGGACTTCAATTTGATTTTTTTTCCATCGTTGACCCTTCATGAGAAATGAGCAATTAAAACAGGAAGGTGCCTCCTTGCCTGGTTCTAATATATCTCAGCTAATAAACAATAAGAGGTATATTTGTAGATTGAATTCAGAAAGTGTGTTGGAGCTGGATTCAAAAACCATTTAGAAACCAGTACCGTCTTCAAAAAAAGAGATATTTCTAAACTATTCAGAAAGTGATGCTCGATATCCTGGTGTATTTGCTGCTGTCAAAAATGAGAGAAATTGGAGAATCTTCATTTGCAATCATCATAGCTGATGGATTGTTACAGAACACTCAAATGGTAATTGATCTACGGCAGGCGCTAAATGAATACTTGAGCGTTTTGGGGAAATTCTTCATTCCAGAAAAAGAAAAAAAAAACTGCAGATAGCTTATCGAAATGTATTCAACGACAGTTGATCTTTCAAGGAATGAAACAAAGATTAAGAGTCCAGACAATTGAAAGTGCAAAAGTCATGAAAGGGTGAGGGTGTTCGGGCAATAATAAAAACAAAGTGACAATTTGTGTGTATGTGTGTGTAAAAGAAACAAAAAAACAAAAACAAAAACATACCTCTCCAGCTGACTTCTGAGTCACTTTTTTTATAGTCCATCTATGCATCACAAACAGTAAGTTTGTTTTTTTTTTTAAATTTTTTTTTTACCTAGAATGATATAGTAAGAAGTTTTTATTTAATTGCACTCAGTAATTTTAATAATCTGAATTGATGGGAGTTATTGATTTATGTCAACATATCACAAATGCCCATTAAGGTTTATTTTTATTGAAAAAGTATAAAAGTCTGGGTTTGGGGAGAGAACTGAGAATATACTGGATATTTCGCCTCTCCATCTCTTTATAGTGTTCAATCATTCTTGCTATGTGACGGCAGCAAAATATGTAGAGTGAGTTCTTGTACTCCTGACTTTTTCTTTCCGGACTGAAAGAAAAAAAGGAGGTTATTCAACCAGTTTCAAAATTCCTAATATATCAAAAATTTCATATTTCAGAAAGGAAAAATGAGTATTTTGAGACTAAATATACGAAGTTCATATGCAAGACCGATAGATATACGAACACAGCGATGAAAATTTAATATTCAGTCCACCTAAAGACACACGAGAACCCAATCACCCTGATCGTATCGTACAGCACATGAAAGAGAGAACTGAAAATAAGGCGATTTACCGGATGAAAGTCATTTTTCACTTCATCCAGAGAATTTCTATATCGTCAAACTGTACATATAAATAATATGGATACAATTTCACTGCAAAATCGACACTCGAGAAATTTGTAAATCTGGCAAAAATCAGCATATTTTTATTTTTGGAGAAGAATTTTAGTCAATATCGTTCCCCTTCCCCGGGATTTGTTTCATGCGAGGGGAAAAAATGAATGGGATTCATGAAATAAAGGGCTAGATTTTCATTTCCACTTAATGTTAGGGACAAAAGAAAAAAAAAAATCACACTACGAGTGAATTTAATTCATGGACATGATAACCGTAACGAAATTTTTTTTGTTTAATAATAACTCACGTATAAGGTATTCAAGTTTAAAGGAATTCAACTTACGTTTTGTGATAATGTTGCTCTTACTTTCAAAGAAGTCAAATGTTACTGTGTAGCTATTAGATATGTTTGTCACTACGCAAGCAATTGCAATACACTCGTTAAATAAGACCCCACGATTGTTAGACACAATAAATTTACCCTGTAAATTGTTTCCAATCCATGTGTGTGGCGCGAAGTTCCAAAACTTAAGGTGTCCAATATTCCAGTCACCGTCTGCAGAGACACCAACTCTCCCGATTTCAAATATCTTCTCCCCCTCTGCGATGTTATCTCCTAGTATTTCAAAATTTGAACATCTCCCGTACGTGTCACAAGTGCCAAACCACTAAAATGGCCAAAAGTAGTTAGATTAGTACACTCGAAAAATCATACTATGTGTGAATTTTATTTTAATGGATATTATAACCATGACATCAAAATTTATTCCTTTTTGTAAATTTGGTGGGGAGGGAATGAATTAGACTCAGTGCCTCCGAGGCTGTAGCCACCTTTATGGATTCTCATAAACAATATCCTGTATCACATATTTTTCTAGTGTGAAAGGTAAAATCGACATTCAAATACTTGTTCAATAGAGAGATTGTCTGGATGACATTCACAGAGCAGACAATAATTCATGAAAGATTTTTTTTATGGATATTTCAAAGTATTGCCTTATGTTTAATAGAATTTCTTCGTGAATATTTAGGATTAATAACAGCCAGGATGATCGGTAGAATCATGAAGTTATAAACATTAAGGTTATGCTATTTTCCACTTAGAACATTTCTATGAACTCATCGTCAGGCGTCACATGATTTATAGTAAATACATGATCCTTTTGTCGTTAGGAATTCGTTTAGATAGAGATATTTAATTTGGAAAGTAGGGTAAAGTAGGACATTTCTTTTAACATTAATCATTTTAAATAATGTATTAATAAGGCACCTTATTGTGGTTCTCGCTAAAAATGCAGTTTTTGCATAAACTTAGCTGGAAATGAAAGATGGAAAAATCTAGCCACTGAAAATCAGGAAGATTGGTATTGTCACGAAATGATAAACATTAAGGTTATAGTAAAATCTAATTAATAATATTTTTTATTTTCGGGATTCCAACTAATATTCAATTGCAGATTAGGATTTTACCAAATTTGGGCTCCTGGCCCAGGGACTAAACGGGACTGGGTAAATGAGCTGATGCGTTGTAAATATTCAAACAATGCACAATTATGGCACGCCAGATAGGCAATCAGGTTTTAGAATTCATGCAGAATTCTTGATTAATGAGAAAAAAATAAAAATAATGTTGTCAATACAACTATTCTCTTTGTTTTCTCCTTAGGATTATAGAGACGGATGAAGAGTCATGTATGAAGTCCTTACATGAAAAAGAATGTCAGGTTTGCAAAAAAGGCTGCACTAGACCCGGATGTACCCCCTGCAGGTCTCTAGCACAGCCTCTGTGTGAATATGTAAACGGGGTGCTATTAGGTGTGGCGATACTAGGATGGTAGATGGTAAATGGTTAAGTTTGTCTATTCTTATTTATTTTCTACAAAAAGATGAAAACCGTGACACAAGGTCAAAAATGAGGGGAATGTGTTGGTTTTCTCATTCTTATGAATAACTTGGCCTGGCTCATTTGTTGACCCTATTCAACTTCAATATTTCTATCACTATAACACATTCTGAATATTCCTTTCTTTCTAGATTCACTTAAATTCTGCGTTTTCTCATATCTATGTACCCATATTCTTTCGAGTTCCCGAAATATATCTTTGTGTGCCCCTCCAATAGAAATTTATCCTTTTGCACCCCCCTGAAATATATTCTTTTGTGCCCCCCTGGAAATATATCCGTTTGTTCCCCCGGCCTGAGAATATGTCTTTTTGTGGCCCCTACCCCTGGAAATGTATCTTTTTGCACCCCTCCCTAAAAATGTATCATTTTACGTCCTTACCTTAGGAAATGAATTGTTTTGCATCCCTACCTGACAATGTATCTTTTTGGGCCCCCATCCCGAAAATATGGCCGTGGACTCCCTTAAAGATATGAAAATAATCGATGTATCGAGTAATTAAACAAACATGATGAATAAAAGCAGCAGTTCTCTCCCCTTAGAAAATTTCTTATCTGCTATAGGTCGTGACAGGAGCTCTGACGTCACCTCCAGTCAAGACGACATCATTATTTAATGTATAAAAAATGACATTTGATACCTCTGGGTTCAAAGGTTTAGAAATCTATTTTTCCTCTTAGTTTATGGACTGCCAATCTGAAGTAAGTATTAATTAATTGTTTATGTCCCTAACCAAACTTTCTTTTCAGTATTGATATCTTTGTATTTATTAACATTTATTCCCTAAGACAAATTGAATTTTTTGTTTGAAACACACTTCAAACACGATTGTTACGCTCATTATTTACAACGCATCGTTCTTCTTTGTGTCTTCTCTTATAACAAACTAATTTTTACTGATTTTTCTATGTATTTGCCAAGTAGGAAAGTGACAAGACTTTCCAAAACTTGTCTTCATTTTTTTTTTTTTTTCTTTTTCTTTTTTGTAAGTGAAAATGATTGGGAACAATCAATTCATTGTGATCCTTCTTCGTACTATTCAGGCAGAGGCCGTAAAATGAACGTCGTAGATATTGACTTGACTTCATTGACGGCTAAAAGTGGCTTGTCTTCCGTCTTTGATTTCCATCTAACTTAAGAATCTACCTTTCATGGCTAAAACCCCAGCCAAGAGCGTTATCAAAACATGACTCAATAGTTAAAATCAAAATACCCAAAGAATTTACCATACCTCCTCCATTAAATACCTGTATTTAGATGAATTTCGCGATGACAAAGACATTGTATTTACTTTAAGTCCTATGACGCCTTACTTTGTGATCCTAAAAATGCTTTAAGTAAAAGATAACGTAACCTTAACTCATACTTTATGATTATACTTATCTTCGCAGTACACTTCTTACTTTTCCAGATGTAAAAACTCTGATACTTAAATTTCATAAACACTATTATAGAAATTCTTTTAAACAAACGGCAATACTTGCTGTGAATTTCATCAGATCGAACATCTATAAGCAAAAGCAGTTTCAATTTCATTAAATACTGTCCACTCAATTTTGTTTGCTCTGAAAGTTATCTGTACTAGCTGTCTACTCTATAAGTATTCAGATGTTTATCACTTTTCGCACCTGAAAAATCTTATGCAAGACACTGTTTATAAGAATCCATAAAGATAGCTACTACTTGTGATGCAATAAGCTTAACTTGTACCCTCCCTACCACACGTACAAAAAGTGAATTTTGACACGTCATGGTTATAATATCTATTAAAATTCGCACATAGTATGACTTCCGAAAATACTTGACATTTCTAGTTAGGAATGAAAATCTTACGATCTTGCCCTCTTTACAAGAATTACCCTTAACCCAGTATTAAACATTTTAATTCCGATTAAAATGACCTGTTTTGCTTTTAATTCCTCTTGTACAGAGAAAACGAAGAGATTTGTTTTAAGACTTTTATTTCAAATGAATTTCAAAAATCTGACCGATTAACGGGTTTGCCGTAATTGTGCTTTGTTTGACCATTAACAATGTATTTGTTCAGTTACTTAATCCCGTTAGTCCATGAACCAAGAGACCAAATTTAGTGTATTGGTACACTTGGTGGTACTAAATTTGACAATTTTGGTTTTCTACATGTCTGCAGAGTATGAAAACGGTTGGACCTGTTGGGTCACCCAGCTAAAGCGAGTAATTAAAGTATAAGTCAATGGGTTACGAGCCAAATTTTGGCAGGTTAAAGAAATTGCTTCCGTCTATGAATTTAAAAGACGGAAATTTGAAATTCCATCTTCCGATTGAATCATTGTGCACGAATCGATCCCAGAATTGAATCGATTTCCCGTTGCTTATTACCAAACCTTCCCAAAAATGAACTTTGGGATCTTGTGTAAAAGAATAGGAGTGAATACAGTTACGTAGCAAGAGAAGAAATAACTGGAAAATATCTCTAAATCGAAAACAAATCTATGGATTCTCCGGTAGTTTAATCACCTTTACGCAATACATGTCTTACCCATCCACAAAAATTCATTGAAATTAAAGCACTATTTGTCTGGACAGACAGGTACGAAGATAAATTTATAAGACCCCCCCCCCAACTATCACAATCACAAATAAGATCTTGAATTCACACACTCAATCATTACTTACTTACAATGAGACTCAATTTACCGAAATTCCGCTGAAATTCATTGAACTTTTGGAGATATCCTGTAGACACAGGAGCAAATACAAGTTGAAGAGTATCTCTCGATTAAAATCGTATTCCTGTTTTCCCACGCGATGTTAATGAATTTTGTTAAAGTGAGACATTTCTATTTAGGGAAATACACTCAGTATGGGCCATAATTAAAGGAAATGCCCCGCAAAAATCTATATTTATGAGCATAAAAGTCAAAACCTGAAATGGGCGATTTTTGTATTTTAGTAGTCTTGGTTTGATTCTGCATATCTATTTAAACTTTAGATAAAATAACCGTTTGAACACTTTGAATTTTTCAGGGGGAGGGCACAAATTCGAATTGCTGTGGTGGTGCAGTCGAACGTAGTGCCTCCACTGATATGATAGTAAATACAATTTTCAGGAATACGGATTAAGTCTTGGTGAGTCAGGCAAGCAAACTAAAGATATTTCAATGAAAGTTTTATTAAATAAGCTTTACTTTTTTATGTATCTTTTCAATCTTATTTTCAATGTCCCTTTTGCTCAAGTCTATCGTACCCTTCAACAATTATATCAGAATTTGTTGATAACTTTACGAGATATTGTATGGCTGAATAAGAGGGAATACATCCCTGTATTGAGAGGGGAATGAAAAGTACAAATGAGAAATTTCCTGAATCTGACCCGAATTTTATTTTATTTATTTATTTTTTTAATTTTTATTTATTTATTTATTTCGGCACCTTCCCTTATTTTATTGAAATTTATCTAATTTTTATTGACTTTCAAAATGTCAGTCTGCTTATGAAAGGAAAAAATAAGTTACTTTTCATTGAATATCTCGTCAATGATACATTTCGGCAGATAATCATTTAACCTTTTGCATGGGATATCGATTGAGTTCAACAAATCGTTGGTAGTGCAAACATCCTGTAGAAGTAATAAATGTTATGTAAAGGTCGAAAAACTTCAGTAATATCATTCACACTTGAAAAATGTATGAGAATCCGTAAAGGTGGGTACTATTTGCGAGGTAATAAACTTAATTTGTACCCTCCTTACCAAATGTACAAAAAGTGAATTTTGATATCATGGTTATAGTATCGATTAAACAATTCATTTATAGACTGATTTTTTTTTTAAATTAATGGTCAAAAGGAATGAAGGTTCATAATGACAAAGATATCAATACTGAAAGGAATGCTTGTTTAGAGACAGATGAATAATCAAAACTTACTTTACATTGGCAGTGCATGACCTGAGAAGACAAGTAGATGTCTGCATCGTTTATTCATGTGAGAAGGCTTGCAAATTAGGAAGTAGCATCGACTGCCGTCTTTTATGCCGTAGTTTTATAAAATGTAGAATTCTGCATGATTTTAAGAATCTGACTGCTTAATGCGTTTAGATTCTCTAAAATAAATAACGTTTTCTCTACGCAACGTTTGGTTATTGTATTTTATATCCGCATTAGCAAGGATTACCAAAATGCCTCAATTCTGAAGAAAACATCCCTAAACTAAAAACCACCATACTTGCCACATCCGTGACGAATCTTGAAATAATTGGCTGTAGATTTGCGAAAACTTTGCATTATTACCTGCATTAGTTTCCGAGTTATTAAGCTTTACAGTATTTTTTGTCTTTCTTTTTTTTTTTTACACCAACACTTATCTCCCAGACTTATAAATACTTGCTTTAACTTTTTATGGCTAATTTCTGTTTACTCAAGACCTTAGCTTGAGTTTTCGAGTGTCTCTTGGGCTTTTTTGCTTGAATCAAGATGTTTCACATTTAGAATCTTGGGTCTAATATTTGATACAAAAGCTTTAAATAATGTGCCACTGAATTTTGACAACCATAAACTTGTCTAAGATTTTAGAAGCCCAGATGTATTTGAAATGGTCAGTGACCTAGATCTTCATGTAAAGATTTGCTTTAAAAATGTTGACAATGTTCTGTTTTAGGTAAGTAGGAGTGAATTTTAACTGATACACTAAGTTAAACAAAGACAAAGGAAACGGATTGCAACTGATCAGATTAAAACAAATTGATTTAATCGAACATGTATTTAATAAATTATTGATGTTTGATAACAAAACCTTGACAAAATCTCATTTAAATGTTTCACGATTCCATAAAAGAAAACTTAGATATTCTTGCACTATTTTCTATAAACTCTAATTACCTTGCAGCAATTCACTTTTTTCCGTTGAAGAAGAAAAAAAAAACTCTGGGCACCAACTTTATTTTGTAGTCGACTTAGTGGGGAGGGGAGGTGGATTTGGTGTCTGAATCCATTCCCTCCGACTGAAGCACCGATGTCATACTTCGATAGAGAGGCAGTGAATAATTTACTTGAACTCTTTTCCCGAACTACTCATTTTTTCCTTAGTAACAGGACCATACACCGACGCTGTCCTCCACTGACGAGGGTTCAGGTTTCCTTACCGTTGACGTTATGTTAGATTCTTCTAAATGAATGGAAACTGAAAGCAGATTCATCTTTTCATAGACGGTCACCTTTCTTCACTATTCCTGCTTCCCGATTGAATCTTTCTGGTAACCCTGGTCAGGTGGCAAAACCGGGTGCTATTCCTTGCCAAAGTGCAACCCATGATTCAGTCTGGGACTGCTTCTTCAATATATTCAAAGCTATCCTTCATATTTGAAGGCCCTTCCTCTATCCACCACTTGAGGACCTGTTGAGTCGAAGCAGGGCTGTGGAGCAGGCAGTAGGTCCAGGACAGACGGCGAGGGCAATTGCCCCCTCATTTCGAATTGCTCCATTGTATTTTTGTATTAAATCCATGATTGGCTATATGTGTATATGATATACTATACTTACAAGTATGACACAGATGCTTCTTTGGGTCAGCAATTTGTTGAAAGCTAGTTTTTGAGGGCTCGTTGAGATAAATTTCTCGTAATTCTTCGTAGGAATTGATTAGTTTAAGGTCACCATTGTAATGAAGTAATGTTTGGTTGGCTATGTATTAGGTGTAAAGGCCGTGTCAATGGAGCTCGAGGGATGAATATTTAAACATTTATTACTCGTATATGAAGGCATAATCAGTGACAAAGCTTCTTGCATATCCGTTATCAATCACGAATCCTCGTATTTGAACAGTCAATTGAGAAAATGAATTGGTTATTTATACAAGGCACACCGTTACCCCTTCAATGTTTGCGATATCTTTTGCTTTCCCTTGTCTTGACATACCTATATATCACCCCCACCCCACTTCATTGCAAATGCTTTGAAAAAAAATAGTAATAGCACCTTTGCGAAGTGTGGTGCCACCACCTGTGTTTATAAATGTTGAAACAACTATTTGCTAATTAGTTTTCTCGCTAAGCTATAGACCCGATGCCGCAGAACCCAACAGGTTATGGACCTAGGATTTCTCTGCCCTTTTTTCGTTTATTGGACAGTGTCGAGAAATGGGCTGTGAGACTTCACTTTTAGGATATATGCAGATTTTGAAATGGCTATATATCTGTTAACCCATTGGATTTACAGAAGATTATGAACGTAGTTATGGCCTCTGTATATAGACTGCATTACGCTTGTATTCAATCAAGACTTAATCCAATCATTAGCCGACCCTTATCTGCATCTGTCCCGAACGTTTGATGGGTTGATGCTATTACAGCAAATTGTTCTTCAAATAATCCAAAAGAACCATGGAGTCTTTTCAAAATAAGACTTGGGGAGAAGAGGAAGTTGTGTCGTTCCGTGGCATAGCTCATTTATGAAGGTGACACAATTAAAATGAACCAGTCCAGATATATTGATAACCAACTTTGGTATACAAGATTGAACCCAAATCTACATCCTGGGGAAATGGATATACGTGAGTGAACAAGGGCTGTGCTAGATCGGTGGACAAGGTCTGCAGAGAAATAGTTGGAAGTCTGTCAAGACTGCTCCCTCAACCATATTTATTGCATCCTGTTATGCTGGGTCTCTTACTGACTGAGTGGTTTTGGAGTGTGCGGTATTTGTTTTATATCACAGTCGGCTTGGATCAGTAATAGGCTATTGACTTCACATCTGCCTGCAATGTTGTAACCCTTTCACTTGATATCAAACTACGGCTTGTCACTCCTTGATTTTGATTGAATTAATCAAAGCAACTTCGATGCATATAACTCAATCTTAACATCTTTTTGTTTCACTATTGAATATATTAAAACCCTCTTGGTTGAATTATATTGCTTAATGCCTTGAATTCCTCTGTAAATGCTTTTGGACTTTTGCACCCAAGATAAGGCTGTGATACAATGACATCTACCTTTTGTTTATCTAGCAATCTTCATACTCAAGATCTGTCACCCAGCGGAAGACCTCATTTTAACTAAATACGCTCTTCTTACCAAAGTATATAATTTGACTCCTGTGTTTTTTGTCTCGTCCTAGCAGCTGTTGTTTAACAGATTCGTCTGACTTCGGTTGAGGATCTGCAAATTTTTTCCCGTCACTTGACCAATTTTCTGAATATGAAGCCTAAAAAAACAATCTGACCTCACCACAACTCGTTAACTAGTTGTGATGTGCTGGCTTTGTGACATATCACAGCAAGTTTTGAGCAGTGACTTGGTTGTCTGCAGCAGAAACGATTTGAATTATCCAAAAAACATTCGTTCAGATTTTATCGAAATGTTCCAGTTTGAAATTGCGGGAACTCCCTTTTGAATCCATTTGGTTACATTCCTTTCTCCTGGAGTACTCGGATAGTGATTGTATCCACTTGCATATTAAATGTTGTATCAGGCAAATCTCAACTTGGTCACTGGCTGGATAACCAACAGTTGTTGCTTTGATTGAATAGTAATTTCCTTGATTCAGTGTCGAAAAAAAGTGAAATTGTTGTCTCATAAATTGTGTATTTGAACGCTTCGTATTCGAAGGCAACAATTCTAAAGCTGGCTCCTTAACAGCACTCCTTGGGTTCCAGGTTCCCTTGCTAAATATTAATTGTATCTGGCTAATCTTGTCTTGGGCATTGGCTGAATAGCCAACAACTGTCACTTTGATTCCTAAATCAACCTGGTCCTCTTGTAACTGTTTCAAGGGGTTGTAATATGCTGTCTTAAAATGAAGGAATTCAATATTCTATTCTGGCCATGAACTGTTTGGTCACTTTTAACCTAAGATATAATCCTAGCTTGTACCATCATAACTTTGCAGCTTTGACAAATCAACTGAATTAGTTCTAGCTAATCATGAACTGTCTTAAAGCTTCATTCCTTGGACTGGAGATATCTAGCTTTCTGCTTTTATTCATTGGCTGATTCAGTATTTAGTTTGGTGTGTGTTGTCTTGAACACATTTGATACTTCTAATTTCTTGTGCAAAATATACTACGAACTGTTATTTTTCATTAGGTATGATTTAAACAAATGCAATGATCTGAAGCTCCCGAACTTCCTCAATAGTAGGAAACCTAAACTGTGTGAGGATATCGTTTTAATTTCAATATTTAGATCATATAAAACTGCTCTCTTCTCTAAATCCCTCTGATTCCTTGACCCTATCTCAACCCATCGAATAGCTGGGATATATTGCCAATATAACATAGCACAGCGCTTCGATGAGCTGGGATTAGGTTTCCTTCGTCTTTTTCCTAGTCCCTTTGTTGATAGTGTGGGTCAGCCAGAAAAACTGTTCCTAACTTTCTCCTTGATAACTTTAATACTCTAAAAGCTAGGTTTGCCCATTGAAGCTTCACCAGAGCCCTTTTAGCCGTATATTTCGGCAATTTTCTCTATTGTAGCCATTGCCAATTTCTCCCAACTCTGAAGGGTTGGGCTCCTTCAGTTTTCAGTCTCTTAAAATAGTTGTCACCAGTCTGTAATGTTTTTTTGAACAAATAGTCCCCGTTAAGAAAGGTATCACTGTATATTGTAAAACCTGAAATAATAAACGTTAATATTGGCTATTTAGTCCATTGAAGACTTCAACATAATTGACTTGTGACAGTAGGTAATGCAGAAAATTCTGCTGTTGGAAAGTGGATTCTACTCAGAAGGCGCTGCAATAGGTAATTTTTATTTTTTTGTGATTATGTAAAACCGATTTTTTCACTGAATCCTTCTGAATACTTTTTCTGACACCTTGACCCTTTCGTAACTCATCGAATAGCTGGTATATGCTGCCAATGTGACGTATCACAGCGTTTCTATGAGCTGGGACTGGGGTTTTTTCTTAACGATTTGAATTACCTCAAACATTTGTTTGTCAATTGAATTTCATACAATTGTCCCAGTCTGAAATTATGAGAATTGCCCCTTTTTTTTAAATCATTTAGTTACATGTCTTTCAGCATTCAGATACAGATTGTATCCACTTGCATATTAAATGTTGTATCAGGCAAATCTCAGGCTGATCACTGACTGAATAGCCAACATTTGTTGCTTTTTGATTACTAAATACCTTCCTGGAATGTGAAAATAACCACCACTCTGATAAATGCAATTCTAATCTCACAAATTTTGTACTTGAAAGCTTCGTATTCGAAGGCAACGATTCTCAATCTGGCCCTTTAAGATCAATCCCTAGGTTCCAGGTTCTCTTGCTAAATGGCCAACAAATTTATTTTAGCCTCAGATGCACCAGGCCACGTCAATGACACTTGGGGGCAGGACTGTATGAGGTGAAGCCATAATGATAATGTCTTGGTACCAACACCTTTATCTTTTTTGCCCGATCATTTTCTATTATAGAAATATTTAGATCCACATAAATTGTGCATGGTATAAATATCTTTTCAGGAGACTACTAGTGGAGATTGATCTGCCAAAGTCTCTATACAAGAGAGCTGATCTCTCTGCTTTGAGTCACCAAAGTGGTGGAGATGTTATTATTCACCATATCACAACCAAATTTGATGTGCTCAAACGTGAGATGGTGCTGCAAGGACTGGTATCTGCTTTCATCAAATCGGCTGTCATATACTCATCTCATTTGTATCACAACCTGTTTTGATGAGAGGAAATCCTTTACAAACCTTCAAATGTCGCCTCTGTCAGCAAAGTGGTCCACCATCCCTTCCCACTTTGCTGTTGTTGCTGCCCATTAACCATGTCCTTCTTTTCAAAATGTCATCCTACACATCTCTTATTCCTATTCTATTCAGGATGTTTTAAAGCTTGTCTTGCATATTTAAGATTAATATTTTTCTAATGATTCGGAAGGTGATCAATGTCTTATGTAGGCATATAAACCCTGTGTAGAATTCTTTCTTCAGAACTTTCTTGCATAATTATGAAACTGCTTTTATTCTGAATTGCTTTAATCTGTTTTGGTTCCTTGGATTTAGAGGTCTATTTTCTCCAGCTCTGCATTTTCAATTTTGATCATTGTAATCATCCCATTTTTGAACATTTTTTTTCTGAATTCCACGTGGAGTCAAACGTTCTGGCTTGCTTCATTTAGCTCGTCCAACATTATTTGGAGATCGTTAGCGTTCTTGGCAAAGACGACGATTTTGTTAGCAAATCTAAAGTTACTTAGGTATTCTCTATCTTGATCCCTTTTGTGTTCCCATTCAAAATATCGGGATCATCTCAAGGCAGGCTGTAAAATGTTTTAGTGAGCTGGTATCACGTTTCCTCACTGTTTTCTGCAAGATATCTACCGACACAGCAGGTCCTTCTACAGGCTACATAAAGACTTTGTACCGTTTCAAACATAATGCGTGAAAATAAAATCAGAATAAAACGTCAAGAGTCTCTGAATCCATCTGAGGTTTTGTTACCTTTTTCTCTCTCAATGTTAGATGTTTGCCGGTGAAGAACGCCAATGATATCTTAAATATGGTCAGGATAAATTTTATGTTCACATGACTTCAAATTTTGATGTTATGGTTGTTTAATCATTGACTGTGATAGCAATTTTCGTTTAGTTTTTTTTTTTTTTTTTTTTAAACATTGAGCATATTTGGTTTCAGTCTTTGTCATCCATGGTTCCAAGCTTTCCGGGTGAATGATCCAATTCTGAATTGAAATGTCACTTGCAAATGTTATTACCCGGTGAGAAAAGATTAAAAATAGCGGAATATTTTCGATTAGCAAGGGAAAATTCTAAATGGTTTGAATATTCACTTAACGAATTTTCATTTAACAAGACTTTTGTAGAACAGATTGTCCTCCTTAAGAGATGTACCATTGTAAAACATGAATCTTGTTACCTAGATTAAAAGCAGTAATAATGGCTTTTGATTACTTTAGGATAATCACCAACTTGAACTTATGGTAGCCAATGCAACAGATTCTGTTGTACAGAAATTTTCAGTTGATCCAGGTCTTATTGGACCTTACTGATGAATTCCTCACCGAGGCCGCTGCAGTAAGTGCCTGCATTTTCTTTCCTATCTTCACTTTCCATGTTTAGTTTCTCCTTACAACTTGATTTATTTTCTAGCTCTAAATACACTGGCCCCAGAATTGACTTGAATGTGTTCGGCTTACGAGACACTGGTTGTAAGATGCTGTGCTGATGACTTCTTACAAGCTTCTCTTGTGAGCTGTTTCACTTTATAAACACAAAATTGGTTTAATTCAGGTAAATATATCTCTGGTGCATTATCTATGAAATGATTGTATTTCTTTACCCAACTTGCAATAGATTGGCGAATGCATACACTGCTTATCTAGGCAGTTTTGTTTACCTGATCTTCGGTAAGAAGCTGTATTACCCGGTTGCAAAGTCATCAATATTGGATGTCACTGCCAGCTTTAATGGATCCATCTCCTGCTAATCATCGCCGACCTTAATCTATTCCAACCTTTCCACTTCCCAATGACAGCTACGTCCTGTTATGCTTGGTCTGTTATTAAACTAGTGTCTGTGAAGTGAATGATATTTGTTTTATATCACATCCTGCTTGTAATAGGCTATGGGCTTAACACCTGTAATAACCGTTCCCTTTTATATATTCAAGTCCTCTTGGCTTGATTATAATATTGCTTTATGTCAAATTTCTCTGTGCACGCTTTATTACTTCTGTACTCGGGAGATAAGGCTTTGTTGCAACTCATCAGATAGTTGTGATATGTTGAAAATGACACATCACATTTACCTTTTGAGCTGGGACCTTGCTGTTAGCTATCCGTTCCTTGATTGTTGTTGTTTAAAGGGTACATTCTTTCCCTGATAGCAACCGCTGCTTCTGCACTCACTCGTTAACATAAGTTCAGTCCTTATGATCTCTCAAATCTGAAAGGTTGGGCTCCCTCAGTTTTCAGTCTCTTAGTTGTCACCAGTCTGTAAAGTTTTTTGAACAAATAGTCCCCGTTAAGAAGGGCATTGTTGTATATTGTAAGACCTGAAATAATAAACGTTAAAATTGGATATTTAGTCCATTGAATACTTCAACATAATTTACTTGTGATATTAATTAATGCAGCAGATTCTGCTGTTAGAAAGTTTTCAATTGAAGTTGAAGACAGGTCCGATAACATGCACCATCCTTTCTGATCCGGACAGTCCCAATGAATTTTGCTCAGAAGGCACTGCAGTGGGTGAAAATTTTTAGATAATATGAAACTGATCTTCTCACTAAATCTGCCTGAACACTTCATCTGATCCTATCGGAACTCATCGAATAGCTGGGATATGGTGTCAGTGTGACGTATCACAGCGTTTCTATGAGCTAGGACTGGGCTTCTTGCTACTTTTCTCAGTTTCTCAACTTGACTGGGTCGGCCAGAGAACAGTTCCTTGAAATTCTAAATAACTAAGACTCAAAGTAGTTGTGTGTGGGTCGGCCAGAAAAGAATTCTTTAAATTTTTCCAAGATAACTATAATCCTCTAAAAGTAGTTATGATTCATCTTGCTTACTAAGTTACTCTCGATCCTGCCACCCATTTCGGCTCTAATCCACTTTTATAGCTATAATAAAAAGTGCCCCTACCGCCTCATGATCCATTGTACCTGAAATCTCAGACTTGAACTTATGGTAACACCTCAAAGGGCTGTGATACAATGTTGTCTAGCATTCTTCATAATCAAGATCTGTCACCCAGCAGAGGACTTCATTTTAGTTAAACACGCTCTTCTTACCAAAGAATATAATTTTGTTTGCATTGACTCCTTCGTTTTTCTTTTGTAATGTCCTAACATCTTTTAGCAAATCCTTGGTCTTCTGTTGATGAACAGCAAATTATTTCCAATTATTAAATTCCCGAATATCAAGCCTAAAAAAACAATCTGACCTCACCACAACTCGTTAACTAGTTGTGATGTGCTGGCTATGTGACATATCACAGCAAGTTTTGAGCTGTGACTTGGTTGTCTACAGCATAAACGTATTGAATTACCCAGAAAATGTTTGTTGATGGGAATACATCAAAACTTTCCAGTCCATGATATGTTTCGTATCATAGCCTGGAAAACAATCTTTGCTTTATTTCGTTTTCATATTGAATGTATGTAAACTTTGTTGGCAAAATTATATTGCTTTATACATATTGAATTCTTCTGTACATGCTTTTCTACTCGTGTACTGAAAGATTAGGCTCCGTTGCAACTCATCAGATAGCTGTGATATGCTGATAATGACATATCACAGCGCTTCAATGAGCTAGGACTGGGTCTCCTGCTACTTTTCTCTTATGCATCCAGCCCACTTGGTTATCCTCGATCCTGCTCTCTCTAATTCACTTTCTAGTTACTATAAGAATGCCCCTCCGTTGCAACACATCAGATAGCCGTGTTAGGCTGACAATGATTTGTGACTTCTATCTTTTTGGATGAGCTGGAACTGTTAGCAGCTCTTCATTTCACTCACCTGTTCAAATTATACTAATTATGAACAAGTTAAAGGTTCGTGAATTCAAAAGTTCTGTAACTGAGAGCAAGGTCCTTCATCCACTATAGACGAAGCTAGCGCGATCGAAAAATAGAAGGTTCAACTTATCTGTAGCTTGAGGATTAGAAATAAGTTTCTACATTTCCTAGTGGCATAAGTGAACAAACTCTCTATCCCATTCCCCTTGCCATTAAATGATCAGCCACTCCACACTTAAGTTATCAACCTAACTCTTATCCTCCATTACTCTTTAGCTCACACGAATCAGTCTAATCAGTTCTAGCTAATTATGGGTTTTACTATAGCTCTGATCTTTTAAACTGGGAATATCATTCATGCTAATGAATAAAGCAATTTTAGCGCTATTCCATATTATATCAGTCTTATCTGTTACTATGTATCTCAACTAATTTCAATATTTAAATTGTCTTGGCTCATGTTGAAGACAATGAATATTGATTCAGTCACTTAACCAATTTCCTGGATGTAAAACCTTACCCCACATGACCTCCTCACAATTCGTTAACTGGCTGTGATGTGCTGTATGTGTAACATATCACAGCAAGAGTTTATGAACTGTGACCTGGTTGTTTGCAGCAGAAACGATTAGAACTATCAAGTCTTTCAGTCTAAAACTGGTCAGTAACCTTGATGGCTGTGCTGGTTAAATAGCATGCTAACGTGTGAACTGTGTACCAGATAAATGTCATTAGAAACTTGGAAAGATATGGGAATTATCCATTTGATTAATCTGGTTATATTTCAAAATCAAATACCTGATAGAAAATAAATTCTTATCTAATATCATTCAGTAATTGAATACCCTCCCTTTTTTAAATGAAATGCATGCTAGAAAATCAGTTGCACTTATCTAAAATGTCATTGAGTAATCAAATCAATCTCTTTTAGTTGTAATTTATTCCAATCAAGGCATCTTATAAAACTGGAAAGGTTTCGAGTATAATTAACTGTATATCTTTCTCCTGGGGTGCTTTTTTCACTGATATAGCCAGTCGAATATTATGTTGTATCGGACCAATCTCGACTTGGTCACTAGCTGAATAGCCAACAACTGTTGCTTTGATTCTTAAACTCACTATGAAACGGTGCCTTCCTCGAATCTAAAACTTGTGTTAAAAAAAAAGACTTTCATAGCAAACATAATTTCACCAACCATCACTCGATAGAAATTGCTGGCACCAGTGCTAATTGCAATCTCAGAAATTATCTACTACAATTCTCAACTCTTCCTGGTGGCCCTCTCAAGCGCTCTTGGGTTTCTGCAAACAAATAAACCATTTCATTTTTAGTCTGCAGCTATTTTTATATGCACAGGGGGTTATCTTTAGTTCTTATTAAGAAATGATACTTTAAAATGAGACTTAATTTCAAGCTTCCTTAATGAATAGAGCATTTAAGTGGCTACATAAACACCGGTCAAACTATAGATGTAACGTTTGTCGCTTGGAGGGGGGGGCGAGAGTGCTTGATGAAGCCTTTGAGGTAAGTTGTTAATCGATTGCAACATTTTCAGGAGGCTTCAACTGAATTTACATTTAAAACTTCAAATCTAAATGTCGTCTTATCTGCTCAGTTTATTTTTTGTTTTTTCTCCCATTTTCCCCAAAATGTATGTTTCAAATTCACGTCGGATACAGTGACCCATGGATCACTCCAAGAATGTTCAAGAATGTATCCTTCTGCAAAAAAAAGATGTTTTACTTGCTGTTTTCAACGGAATTTTTCCGATTGAAAAATTTTCACCCATGCCCGGACTCATTCCGCTTCGAATAATTCAATTAACAGTATAAACTCGCTACTCCTGCATCACTTTTTCCTGGACTATATATGATTTTTTTTTTTTTTTTTTTTTTTTTTTAATGAAAAAAAGATAAAACAGAACATTCGGTTTAATGAGACATATTTCCATTTGTGTTTTCGAAATTTCCTGTGATATTATTCAACTGAAATAAAATGGAAACTACTTAGCATATAGCACATTTCCAACTTCAATTCAATAAAGAAACAACTGGCCTTGATTCACCAAATGCATCATTAGCGAAATCATGTTCCAAGATATCAAATTCGAATATGTCACGGAAGCATTACTGAATGACGCAGCGTCAGAAATCGATATTTCAGACAACATACTTCATATTGAACTATGTGATAATTTAAAAGCGACCGATATAAAAATATATCGGGAATTCTGGATCCCGAAGCGGAACCTTTTTCTAATCTGCAAATTGGTGATAAGCCCGAAACTTCTTCGGTGTGCGAAGGGACTCCTTGATGTATATTCCAAGGACAGTCTAATGCATCGTCTATGGTTGTACGAATTACCCACTAAAACGATATGGCGGGATTCAACTCTACTGATCGAAACTACTAACGTAAACAAACTGGGCAAGACTGTCGCAGGCATTCATGAAGTATTTACTCCCTCTAGTATAAATGCCACAACTACAGATCTTAATACAAAAATTTGAATATTTAGACTAGGCTGAGTCAACCAAGGCAATAGCCATGAATAATGTTGTGAATCTAGAACCTCCATATTCACAGACAGTCCTAGGATAGGTCCAGCAGCATGAAAAAAAATGCACCAATAGTAGACATTGTAAACACAGAAACGACGATAACTTCTGTACATATCACCAGCGATTGGTAAACGAGCTAATATTTGAATTCGTCTGTAATTCCTCTGACTCTTATCGGAAATACAGGTCAGTAAAAGCAGCGACTGTATCTGCAAATCCCTATAAATGTCGGATATTTTATGTGAATAACAAGATCTCTGGACAACGATTTTTCGGTAGACACAAGCACCCACATCAGTGTGCATTTAGTTAATAGACGAAATCCAGATACTTATAGCTGCAAACGATACTCGTATATGGTTAAATATCGATGGCTTTAGATCTTTCTCATGGATTTTCCAACAAGCAGATTTCGTCTCCTTACGATATTATGGTCGACATGAAACAGCTCTTGGTAGACAATGCAATGTCTGTTAATGAAAGGTTTCCCTGGACCCATTACAGAAGAATTAATCTAATTCCAAAAAAATCATCACAAACTAAATTGTAGCTTGATTGTAAATTAACAAATTCTCAGACTTGACTCTGAAACTGGACAAAGTAAAAATTGAAAATTCTGTCAAAGGCAGTGAGCTCGCGAGAACTAGACAAAGACAACACCGATGCCAGAATATTGATGGAGACTTGAAAAACCATTACAACTGAAGCATGTGTCAACGTTTACCAATCTGTAGGTAACTTGTTCGCAAAGCAGTGTTTAAATTTCGTGGTTGTGGTGTCATTTCCCGTCATACACGGAGTAACTTACAAGATTTAAAAGTTACTGAAAAACTATGCTCTTGAAAAAGATGCTACATATAAGGCATTGTTATTTTCTACGAATTTTCATGAAATTACCCAAAATCAAGATTTCACTTATACTTATCTAGATTGACATCGAGTATGTAGTCGCTAATTCCCTGATACGCGGTAAGATTGTCATTTTTACATCTTCATTTGTATCTATACATTTATAAAGTAATTTTTCCATTATAACTTCAATTTCAAGGTCACTGTTTGTTTTAGTATCAATATTTGTACTTGGAATCAATTGCTGAACTCCCAAGGATTCAATTATTCACTCAACAAAGTTTTATGTAACGAGATGATTTGTGGAACAAGATTTTCCTCATCAAGAGGTATCGCTGAAATATTGTAAAATAAGAATGAATGATTTTGAATAGGACTTAAGTATTGGCTCTTTTAGCCTATTGAAAGCTTTAATATAATCATCTACTTGAACCTACAGCACTCAATGCAGCAGTTTCTGCTGTTTTTGAAGATGTTCAGTTAATGTTGATTGCAGGTGTTGCAGGTGTTATTGTGTCGTTCTCGTCTGGGCAGTCCCGATGAATTCTGATTGGAAGTCGCTGTAGTAAGAGATATGCATTTTATTTTGTAACTTAACTTTCCGTATTTTGACCCTTGATTATTCAATCAATTTTCCTGCTCTGAACAAATGCACGCCCTCAAATGATTTGAATGTGTTCGGCTTGAAAGACATTGGTAGTAAGATACTGTGATGTCGATTTCATACTACCCTGTCTTTCGAGCAGTTCACTTTATATTCATGACTGTGGTTCAATTGAACTGAAAAGGTCTCTGGTGCTTTGTCAATCAATGAGATGAGGGATGTCTTCACCTTCCTTATTATGAATTGGCAAATGCATGTATTAACTATCGAGCAGTATTTTTTTCTCTTATTCAGTAAGAAACTGTATGACCAGGTTGCAGAGCCATCAATGCTGGATGTCATAGTAATCTTGACGTATCACAGCCAGCTTTGAGTCCTGTCTCCTGCCAATCACTGACGTTAATTTATTTTAATCTTTTTTCATACCTCGCTTTCCACTCCTTGTTACAGCTACAGTATTTATAGCGTCCTGTTATACAGAGTCTGTTATTGACCAAGTGGATGTCAGTTGCAATATTTGTTTCATATCAGTCTGCTTGGATCAGTAGTATTTCGCATTTTCAGATTTCGGATTCACATCTGCCTGCTTTCCATTCATATTGAACTCATTGTGTTGATTGCTTTGTGGCCATCCAGATTGCATTGATTACTTACATCCTATCAGTTTTTTACTATCATATAAAACCCTCTTGGCTGGATTATGATATTGTTTGATGTCTTGAATTCTTCTGCGTATGCTTTCGTACTCGTGCAGCTCATCAAATAGTCATGGTATGCTGACAATGACTTATCATATGTATTTTTGATAAACCGGGACTTTGCTGTTAGCTGCTCATTCTTTGATTGCCGCCGTTCATTGACACTTTGACTCCTATCAATGCGTCTCCTGTTCACACAGAACGTTCAGTCCTTGAAAAAAATGTGACCAATTTATGTAAGACTTAATTCTTTATTTTTTCCCCCAGTGTAGTTATTCAGACACAATAATGAATAATCTGCCGGGGCAATAAAAGGTACAATTTGCCCTAATTTATCAATATCCTTTGCTATGTCGAGTGACCCTTGTGTATTTTACAGGTCAGAAATGTATTTACTAGTCTATAAAATACATATCACTTATGGAAGTTGATAACATTCATCAATTTTTCTAGTGATCTTTTCTACTACCATATCAGATTTGTAGTCCCCTACAAGTTGTCATTCTGAGGTATTGTATCCATTCTGTGCTGTAAAGTACACATATGTAACTTGTGAGAGAATAGTGGTACTTGTATTTTCAGAAACTATACGGTAATAAGTACCATCCTGATTTTGAAAGGAAGTGCAAATGAAATATCCATAATAAAACAAATCTTCAGTTTCCTAACACTTTTAATGAGCAAATAACTGGAATACAATTAAACTTCAAAACAAACATCAATGATAAAAACTCAAGACAATAAAATTTGTGACTCGTCATCTTCTGACTGTTTACTCATTTCCCCAATATTCTTGCATCCTGAACACAAGCACATCTCCGTATAAGCCAAACCATTCTTTTTGCATCGTAGTGTTGAACATCGTGTGGTACACATGCGCAGCTCTTGTCCTGCTTCTGAATCGTACATCAAGACAAGTTCATACGTACCTATCATAATCTTTTTTTTCATTCCTTAACTGATTTCTCAGACTGGGTAGCATTGGCTTTGCAACGTGAAACTACTTCCACCGTATAACATGATAGAATCATCTAAAATGCTTGCTGGAAATTAAGATTCTTAGAAAATAAATAGCAAATGTATTGTGGTATCATTGCAATATGGTTTAAGTAGTCTATGAAGCCACTTCTAAGGTTTGCCATTATTTCACTCCTCCCTATTAACTTAAATGCCCTCATAACATGAGATGGACAGTCTACTAATACTTTCCAGAATGTTTTCTTCGTGATACCAGTAAAAATCTCATGTCTGATCAATCACACCCTGCCAGAGCATGAAATCCAAGCAATGAGTCATAAAATTCAAGTCCCAGGCTGCTACGAACTATTTCCTGCTCCGATATGGATGTCTTATTATAATGACTTGAGCTGCTGGACGAGTTTCGCTTAGTTGCATCGTATCTCAGGCACTCTTTATAAGTATCAGCCTCTCCGTGTGTATTGTTCTTCAATGTTTCTAAGCTAGCTATAGTCGTTAAGCAGAATGTCCAAACACAATAACAAATAGCACATCAATGATGGAATGTGCGAGCTTATAACTTGAGAGGTCATTCTTTGTTGATAGATCTGAAGTGCTAGGTAGTTAGGTGCTTGATAATTAACAGGACAAATGCACAATGAGATCGTTTCAGATTTCAATAAGATACATCAGGGAGTCAAAGATAATCTGGATTTCATCACAACCTTTAGCCTCAGAGCAAGACCTGATGTTCGCAACTGCCATTCCAACAAAGATAACAGCTTGATAATTACTTTTTAGCTTTAAGATTGATATCAACATCACTGAGAGTTGGTAACGAGGATCCCATGTGCAATAACTTTGTCTTTCGAACAAAAGAGACTTTCCATCAGCATTAAATACAGATCTTGGCACAAATGAATGTTCATATTAAGTGACGTGACCCAGAGGTCGTTATTGGGACACGACCTTGATGCAATGGTAAATTATGTAATGATCTCTTGATATTTTTCAGCTGTTCATCCACCGTCTTTAACTGTTGCTGTCACCGTAGTTTTCTTTCGCTTTGTGGGCTGCTCCCGTTCCGTGAGTGGGTTTTGGTTCATTGGTTCTCCTTCCTCTATAGCAAGAAATCCATTTGCAAAGTTTTGAGGAGCTTCATTGTTAAGTATATTCTGAAGTCCTCACTTCATGTAGAGTCGAAAAAATCTGAGGTTATCATTGATTCGTTTGTTTTTGGAGCCTACCAATTGGTAATGTTTGCGCTTTATTTTTTATTCTATTCGTTTTCCCATCTCTGAAATGAAGTACTGATGCAAAGCTTGTTGATTATTGGCTATTCCCTTCATACCACAGATCACGTTCATGACTCTATTTCCCTATTCAATGCTGATAGCAGAAAGGAATTGACATTTTATTCACTACGAAATTGCCACCTTCGAACAATACTCCAAGAAGCTGAATGAACTTTTAAGAACATGTGTGCGAGGTGAACATAAGTCAACCTATCATTGCAAGTACTTTTTCCCTTTGGAAGTAGTTTAGTTACTTGGTAACTTCATTGTATCTGGAAATACTGACTTGAAGAGACTCATAGTTACCCAAGAACTACATCTAATTTAACAGTATTATGAATTTAATAATTAGAATTAAATCTAGCACAGAAAGGATACATAACTTGGACATCATGTCGGAAATGAAACCTTTTCAGGGGCTTTTGTTATCCAGCACAACAACTTCTCCAGGAGGAATACTGTATGAATATTGGTCATTCAGGGGCATTTGTCTGGTGACCAGCTTGGGCAGCATCTTGGAAATACCTTTCCATTTTGTAGATGGTATTCATTATCAAGCACCTTTCTATAAGAATAGGCCTTTGAGAGATCTTGAAGGGTTGGCTTTATAGTCATATACCTATTTGAACATAAAACGTAAACCTTATTTTGGTCCCCCCTAAGATATGCTGGTAAGACATTGATTGCATGATGGTTCTTATTGAGTAATTAACCAGACATCTAAAACTGAAGTCTTCTATTGAAATGAATTAAGTTTCTTTTTCTTTGAAAAAGGGATTATCAAACAGATTCAGATATTCCCAGTTATGAATAAATAAATAGATATAACTTGCAAAAATAAATACAAGACTTACTGCTCCAGAGTCAAACTCAACACTGGCTGCATTAGTGTAGTTTGTATATATGTCAAGTATAGATAAAATAATTCAACTATTTTAGCCACTAGTCCTACGCATTGTGGGGAGTGTGTGTGCAAAATTTCAGGCTTCAATTATTGACAATTAGGGTTGAGTAGAGAATTTGATTAATAAAGTAAATTTTAATAAGAACTGATTTGTGACACCAGATACTTCCAATCTAGTATTTTGTAGCTTTCCATTTTCTTTCTTTGATTCTATTCTTCTAACAGTCTCTATTCCCTAACTTATATAGTGTTTAGTTTAAACTGGAAGTCTGAACTAGTCATCATTGTTATGCAGGGAAACTAAAGTCAACTCACACAGCAAGAGTCAGGTTTTTAAAAAAGCTGAAGGCAGCTAAGATCTGTTATATGAAAACAGATCTGAACTAATATACAAAGGCATTCTTTAACCCTCTTCCATTGAATGATACAACTAATCAGTATATCATAGGTCAAGTTAAATTTGGGGATCCTCACACATATCTGTGGGTGATTTCAGTCTAATTACATCGGCACTTCACTGCTTGGGAATGTCTCGAGTGTCTGACAATGAACCTGATCCCAAGACTTTCAGTGCAACGGGTAGGAGCAGCATATGTTTTAAGATCACAGCAGGACTAGAACTGGGTTTTACCAGCTTTTTTAGTAAATCGATGGTGATTTTTATCTGGTCCAGGTGCCTTTCCCTTTGTTTGTTTGTTTGATAGTTTTTTACCTCCCATGGTGTAACTTCTGGGAAGTCTTCTAACTGATTGTCAGCGTTTTGCATATCCTGGTCGTTGCTTAGTTGCCCATGTCTTGAAGAGTAGAGTTCTTGGTAGTATTCTGGGTCACGTTCGACAATTCTCTCTGGCTGTCTGTTATGTCTCCGTTTTCTTTGAGTATGCTAGTTATTTGTTTCTGTCCTATACTGAAGGCTTTGTTTATCACTCTAAAGCCTCACCATTTTTCGAGAGTGGCTTCGATGATTGATGTCATGTACCTTCTTTGTTTCCTCTGTTTCTTTTTTATTGTTTTCTTTAGTTCAGTATCTTCTATTTTTCCCTTAGTTGTTTTTGGTGGTTTGAAGTTTTTGCGCTTTTCAATGAGTTTCTTGGTTTCGTCTGGAATTTTACTAATGGTCTGTATGTTTCTTGGTTAAAACATAGTGGCAAAAGTTTTAGATTAAATCAAAACGTTTATGAAGCTTTCTTTTGTGGGGTATTTCTTTTGCTTGACCTCAATTTTGCGGCTGAAAACGGTGGTTGAATTTTCATTTGTGCAATTGTATCCTGTTTCTACCTTGGTGGGCCTATTAAAGTTTCACCTGCCTCCCTCCCTTTTTTGAATTGAAGAAAAATTTTTTTTTATTTTTTATTTTTTTTTATCTTACATTTTGGAAATGTTCCTTACTATGAGCATTGCCAGTCTCTCACAACTCTGAGAGTTGGGGCCCCTTCAGTTTTCAGTCTTAGAATAGTTGTCGCCAATGCTGGAGTTCAATTTTCATAGATGCATTTTTCAACGCTCCTGGTCCCGCTGTCTTGTCAACAGACTTGAAAACTGGCATCAGTACTCATTAGATCGGTTCAAATAGGGGACTCATTTTGACGGGTTATTAACATCTAGATTCTAAAGAACCAAGGTTTTTTGGGGATTTGGCTGGACTTGGCCTGTTATGTGAATGTGCCTCAAAATAGATTGCTAGTCTCTAAACATAGGCTTGATTTGAATTCTAACTTCAAAGAATTCTATTAATTCTCGAGTCTTTGCCAAGCTATGAGCCGTAGTGATCTTCTACAAGCATTACTTGTATGTACAATGTTTCCGAAGCATAAACTTCAATTGTATATCTTAATCCTTGAGTACTCTATTATACTGATGTATCCATTTGAATATTAAGTATTGTATTGAGAACATCTCAGCTTGGACACTGATTCTTTGATTACTAAAAACCCGTGGAAAGTTGCCAGCCTCAAATCCGACTTTAACAGCAAGCATAATTTCACCAAACACCGAATAGAAATTGCTGTCACTTATGCCAACTGCAGTCTCGGCTTTTGTCTACTCAAAAGCTTAGAACTCAGTAACAGTAACTCTAAAAATACTCACTTCCGATATCAATTGTTTCAGTAAATTTTATTCAAATTGTCATTTCCTAAGAAATTCAAATTAAAAAGGGCTTCAACTGATTTTACATTTAAAACTTTCAATCTAAATATCGTCTAATCTGCTGTTTCTTTTTTGTTTTTTCTCCCATTTTCCTCGAAATGAATGTTTCAAATTCACGTCCGTGACGGTGACCCATGGATCAGTAAATGTAAAAATACTCACTTCCGATATCAATCGTTTCAGTAAATTTTATTCAGTTTGTCAAATTTAAAAGAGCTTCAACTGATTTTACATTTAAAACTATAAATCTAAATATCGTCTTATCTTCTCTGCTCTGTTTGTTTTGTTTTTTATTGTTTTTTTTCTTTTTTTTTTTTTTCCCCCCATTTTCCTCAAAATGAATGTTTCAAATTCATTTCGGTCACAAGGACCCATGGATCACTCCAGTCACTGCTCAAGAATGTATCCTTCTGCAAAAAAAAGATGTTTTACTTGCTGTTTTCAACGGAATTTTTCCGATTGAAAAATATTCACCCATGCCCGGACTCATTCCGCTTCGAATAATTCAATTAACAGAATAAACTCGCTACTCCTGCATCAATTTTTCTTGGACTATATATGATTTTTTTTTTTTTTTTTTTAATGAAAAAAAGATAAAACAGAACATTCGGTTTAATGAGACATATTTCCATTTGTGTTTTCGAAATTTCCTGTGATATTATTCAACTGAAATAAAATGGAAACTACTTAGCATATAGCACATTTCCAACTTCAATTCAATAAAGAAACAACTGGCCTTGATTCACCAAAAGCATCATTAGCGAAATCATGTTCCAAGATATCAAATTCAAATATGTCACTGAAGCATTACTGAATGACGCAGCGTCAGAAATCGATATTTCAGACAACATACTTTATACTCAACTATGTGATACTTTAAAAGCGGCCGATACAAAAATATATCTGGATTTCTGAATCCTGACTCCGAACCTTTTTCTAATCTGGAAATCTGTGATAAGCCTGAAACTTTTTCGGTGTGCGAAGGGACGCCTTGGTGTATATTCCAAGGACAGTCTAATGCATCGTTTATAGCTGTACGAATTACCCACTAAAACAATATGGCGAGATTCAACTGCACTGATTGTAACTACTAACGTAAACAAACTGGGCAAGACTGTCGCAGGCATTCATGAAGTATTTACTCCCTCTAGTATAAATGCCACAACTACAGATCCTAATACAAAAATTTGAATATTTAGACTAGGCTGATTCAACCATGGCAATAGCCATGAACAATGTTGTGAATCTAGAACCTCCATATTCACAGACAGTCCTGGGATAGGTCCAGCAGCATGAAAAAAAATGTACCAATAGTAGACATTGTAAACACAGAAACGACGATAACTTCTGTACATATCACCAGCGATTGGTAAACGAGCTAATATTTGAATTCGTCTGTAATTCCTCTGACTCTTATCGGAAATACAGGTCAGTAAAAGCAGCGACTGTATCTGCAAATCCTTATAAATGTCGGATATTTTATGTGAATAACATGATCTCTGGACAACGATTTTTCGGTAGACACAAGTACCCACATCAGTGTGCATTTAGTTAATAGACGAAATCCAGATACTTATAGCTGCAAACGATACTCGTATATGGTTAAATATCGATGGCTTCAGATCTTTCTCATGGATTTTCCAACAAGCAGATTTCGTCTCCTTACGATATTATGGTCGACATGAAACAACTCTTGGTAGACAATGCAATGTCTGTTAATGAAAGGTTTCCCTGGACCCATTACAGAAGAATTAATCTAATTCCAAAAAAATCATCACAAACTAAATTGTAGCTTGATTGTAAATTAACAAATTCTCAGACTTGACTCTGAAACTGGACAAAGTAAAAATTGAAAATTCTGTCAAAGGCAGTGAGCTCGCGAGAACTAGACAAAGACAACACCGATGCCAGAATATTGATGGAGACTTGAAAAACTATTACAACTGAAGCATGTGTCAACATTTACCAATCCATGGGTAACTTGTTCGCAAAGCAGTTTGAATTTCGTGGTTGTGTTGTCATTTCCTGTCATACACGGACGACTTACAAGATTTAAAAGTTACTGAAAAACTATGCTCTTGAAAAAGATGCTACATATAAGGCATTGTTATTTTCTACGAATTTTCATGAAATTACCCAAAATCAAGATTTCACTTATACTCATCTAGATTGACATCGAGTATGTAGTCGCTAATGGGCAGTCCCGATGAATTCTGCTTAGAAGCAGTTGTAGTAATAGATATGCATTTTATTTTGTATCTTCACTTTCCGTATTTTGATCCTTGATGATTTGAATGTGTTTGGCTTTGGTAGTAATATACTGTGATGTCGATTTCATACTACCCTGTCTTTCGAGCAGTTCACTTTATATTCATGACTGTGGTTCAATTGAACAAAAAAGGTCTCTGGCGCTTTGTCAATTAATGAGATGATCGATGTCTTCACCTTCCTTATTATGGATTGGCAAATGCATGTATTAACTATCGAGCAATATTATTTTCTCTTATCCAGTAAGAAACTGTATGACCAGGTTGCAGAGCCATCAATACTGGATGTCATAGTAATCTTGACGTATCACAGCCAGCTTTGAGTCCTGTCTCCTGCCAATCACTGACGTTAATCTATTTTAATCTTTTTTCATACCTCGCTTTCCACTCCTTGTTACAGCTACAGTATTTATAGCGTCCTGTTATACAGAGTCTGTTATTGACCAAGTTAATGTGAGTTGCAATATTTTTCATATCACAGTCTGCTTGGATCAGTAGTATTTCGCATTTTCGGATTTCGGATTCACATCTGCCTGCTTTCCATTCATATTGAACTGCTGCTCGTAACTCATTGTGTTGATTGCTTTGTGGCCATCCAGATTGCATTGATTACTTACATCCTATCAGTTTTTTACTATCATATAAAACCCTCTTGGTTGGATCATGATATTGTTTGATGTCTTGAATTCTTCTGCGTATGCTTTCGTACTCGTGCAGCTCATCAAATAGTCATGGTATGCTGACAATGACTTATCATATGTATTTTTGATAAACCGGGACTTTGCTGTTAGCTGCTCATTCTTTGATTGCCGCCGTTCATTGACACTTTGACTCCTATCAATGCATCTCCTGTTCACACATAACGTTCAGTCCTTGAAGAAATTTAACCAATTTATGTAAGACTTAATTCTTTATTTTTCCCCCCAGTGTAGTTATTCAGACACAATAATGAATAATCTGCCGGGGCAATAAAAGGTACAATTTGCCCTAATTTATCAATATCCTTTGCTATGTCGAGTGACCCTTGTGTATTTTACAGGTCAGAAATGTATTTACTAGTCTATAAAATACATATCACTTATGGAAGTTGATAACATTCATCAATTTTTCTAGTGATCTTTTCTACTACCATATCAGATTTGTAGTCCCCTACAAGTTGTCATTCTGAGGTATTGTATCCATTCTGTGCTGTAAAGTACACATATGTAACTTGTGAGAGAATAGTGGTACTTGTATTTTCAGAAACTATACGGTAATAAGTACCATCCTGATTTTGAAAGGAAGTGCAAATGAAATATCCATAATAAAACAAATCTTCAGTTTCCTAACACTTTTAATGAGCAAATAACTGGAATACAATTAAACTTCAAAACAAACATCAATGATAAAAACTCAAGACAATAAAATTTGTGACTCGTCATCTTCTGACTGTTTACTCATTTCCCCAATATTCTTGCATCCTGAACACAAGCACATCTCCGTATAAGCCAAACCATTCTTTTTGCATCGTAGTGTTGAACATCGTGTGGTACACATGCGCAGCTCTTGTCCTGCTTCTGAATCGTACATCAAGACAAGTTCATACGTACCTATCATAATCTTTTTTTTCATTCCTTAACTGATTTCTCAGACTGGGTAGCATTGGCTTTGCAACGTGAAACTACTTCCACCGTATAACATGATAGAATCATCTGAAATGCTGTACATGCAGGAAATTAAGATTCTTAGAAAACAAATAGCAAATGTATTGTGGTATCATTGCAATATAGAGTAAGTAGTCTATGAAGCCACTTCTAAGGTTTGCCATTATTTCACTCCTCCCCATTGAGTTGAATGCTCTCATAACATGAGATGGACAGTCTACTAATACTTTCCAGAATGTTTTCTTTGTGATACCAGTAAAAATCTCCCTTCTGATCAATCAAACCCTGCCAAAGCATGAAATCCAAGCAATGAGTCATAAAACTCAGGCCCCAGGCTATTACGAACTATTTCCTGCTCCGATATTGATGTCTTACTATAATGACTTGAGCTGCTGGACGAGTTTCGCTTAGTTGCATCGTATCTCAGGCACTCTTTATAAGTATCAGCCTCTCCGTGTGTATTGTTCTTCAATGTTTCTAAGCTAGCTATAGTCGTTAATCAGAATGTCTAAACACAATAACAAATAGCACATCAATGATGGAATGTGTGAGCTTATAACTTGAGAGATCATTCTTTGTTGATAGATCTGAAGTGCTAGGTAGATAGGTGCTTGATAATTAACAGGACAAATGCACGAAGAGATCGTTCCAGATTTCAATAAGATACATCACGGAGTCAAAAATAATCTGGATTTCATCACAACCTTTAGCCTCAGAGCAAGACCTGATGTTCGCAACTGCCATTCCAACAAAGATAACAGCTTGATAATTACTTTTTAGCTTTAAGATTGATATCAACATCACCAAGAGTTGGTAGCAAGGATCTCATGTGCAATAACTTTGTCTTTCGAACGAAAGAGCCTTTCCATCAGCATTAAATACAGATCTTGGCACAAATGAATGTTCATATTTAGTGAGGTGACCTAGGAGGTGGTTATTGGGACACGACCTTGATGCAATGGTAAATTATGTAATGAACTCTTGATATTTTTTTAGCTGTTCATCCATCCTCTTTAACTTTTGCTGTCACTGTAGTTTTCTTTTGCTTTGTGGGCTGCTCCCGTTCCGTGAGTGGGTTTTGGTTCATTGGTTCTCCTTCCTCTATAGCAAGAAATCCATTTGCAAAGTTTTGAGGAGCTTTATTGCTAAGTATATTCTAAAGTCCTCACTTCATGTAGAGTCGAAAAAATCTGAGGTTATCATTGATTCGTTTGTTTTTGGAGCCAATCAATTGGTAATGTGTTGCGCTTTGTTTTTTATACTATTCGTTTTCCCATCTCTGAAATGAAGTACTGATGCAAAGCTTGCTGATTATTGGCTATTCCCTTCATACCACGGATCACCTTCATAACTCTATTTTCCTGTTCAATACTGATAGCAGACAGGAATTGATATTTTATTCACTACGAAATTGCCACCTTCGAACAATACTCCAAGAAGCTGAATGAACTTTTAAGAACATGTGTGCGAGGTGAACATAAGTCAACCTATCATTGCAAGTACTTTTTTCCTTTGGAAGCAGTTTAGTGACTTGGTAACTCCATTGTATCTGGAAAGACTGACTTGAAGTGACTCATAGTTACCCAAGAAATACATCTAATTTAACAGTATTATGGATTTGATAATTAGAATTAAATCTAGCACAGAAAGGATACATAACTTGGACATCATGTCGGAAATGAAACATTTTCAGGGTTTTTTGTTATCCAGCACAACAACTTCTCCAGGAGGAATACTGTCAGAATATTGGTCATTCAGGGGCATTTGTCTGGTGACCAGCTTGGGCAGCATCTTGGAAATACCTTTCCAGTTTGTTGATGGCATTTATTATCAAGCACCTTTCTATTAGAAGAGGCCTTTGAGAGATCTTGAAGTGTGAGATTTATAGTCATATACCTATTTGAACATAAAACCTAAACCTGTAATCATACCTATTTTATTTCATTTTTTAAATTTTTGTTTAATTCCCTTCTTGAACTAGTTTTCCAGTGTGATTCAATTTAATACATAAGTTTGTGCTAAATGAGCTACTTTGTGGCAGCATTCAAGTTTTTCAATGATTTGAACTCTTTAAGGATGACACCCGCCCCCAACAAAAGGATGGTAGAAGTGAATATATTCATTGATCACCCCCCTATAAGATATGCAGGTAAGACATTGATTGCATGATGGTTCTTATTGAGTGATTAACCAGACATGCTTTAACAACTTATCAACTCGCTTGTTAACTCGGCTAATCCAATCATCTCTCTATCATTCTCATTTGACAGTTGGAAAGTCAGCTGAGCCAAAGAAAGGGAAACCAAGTTTGCGGTCCAAAGGCATGCCCTGATGCAATCCAGGCAATTTCTCAACGTTTTTTTTTCTAGATGAAGTATTGCAAATCATTAACTATTTACCTCCTCTTGATTTAAAAAAAAATTATTTATTGCCGCTGAAACTTAAGATGAAGGTAAATAGTCAAAATATTGTAAACCATTATTAATTTCATCAATATCTACAATATTAAAGTAGGATTTTTGGTTTGTTCCTCTGTCCATTACAGTGGGATCTTCCTAAAGGTAACAATTTGGCTGAAAATATCTCCTACGCACTATCTAAAACTGAAGTCTTCTATTGAAATGAATTAAGTTTTTTTTTTCTTTGAAAAAGGGATTACCAAACAGATTCAGATATATCTATTTATTTATTCATAACTGGGAATAACTTGCAAAGAAAAATACAAGACTTACTGCTTCAGAGTCAAACTCAACACTGGCTGCATTAGTGTAGTTTGTATATATGTCAAGTATAGATAAAATAATTCAACTATTTTAGCCACTAGTCCTACGCATTGCAGGGAGTGTGTGTGCAAAATTTCAGGCTTCAATTATTGACAATTAGGGCTGAGTAGAGAATTTGATTAATAAAGTAAATTTTAATAAGAACTGATTTGTGACACCAGATACTTCCAATCTAGTATTTTGTAGCTTTCCATTTTCTTTTTCTTTGATTCTATTCTTCTAACAGTCTCTATTCCCTAACTTATATAGTATTTAGTTTAAACTGGAAGTCTGAACTACGCATCATTGTTATGCAGGGAAACTAAAGTCAACTCACACAGCAAGAGTCAGGTCTTAAAAAATGCTGTACTTTGCCTGAGTTAATTTTTAGTTGTATTTTTAATTACAATTCAAGATGAAACTAAATACAGGCCTCTACTGGCAATAGGAGTGTTGGATCCCAAGAAAGCCAACTGCATTATAATCAAGTTGCAATAATTTCAAGGTTGGGCAAGAAGTGGAAGGTAGCTAACATCTGTTATATGAAAACAGATTTGAACTAATATACAAAGGCATTCTTCAACCCTCTTCCAATGAATGATACAACCAATCAGTATATCATAGGTCAAGTTAAATGTGGGGATCCTCACACATACCTGTGGGTGATTTCAGTCTAATTACATCGGCACTCCACTGCTTGGGAATGTCTGGAGTGTCTGACAATGAACCTGATCCTAAGACTTTCAGTGCACCCTAAGATTAAAACTTGAATTTTCCCCCTGATTCCAGCCCCCTATTACAGCATTGGGTTTTAAAAGCCAATTGTGCATTTTGAGTTTTTCTTGTTTCTGACATAATTTGATGGGCTGAATTCAATGAAATCATTTATTTTTTCTTGTATTTAAAGTATTTGTTGCAAAAGCAAATTACGGCTTGAATGGCGTTTTAAATGTCATTTGTGCATTTTGAGTAATTGCTTGTTTCTGATATAAATTCATATGCTGAATCCAATAACATCGTTTTCTTTCTCCTGTAATTAATGTATATGTTTTAAGATCAAAGCAGGACCAGAACTGGGTTTTGCCAGCTTTTTTAGTAGACCGATGGTGATTTTTATCTGGTCCAGGTGCCTTTCCCTTTGTTTGTTTGTTAGTTTGTTTTACCTCCCATGGTGTAACTTCTGGGAAGTCTTCGAACTGATTGTCAGCGTTTTGCATATCCTGGTCGTTGCTTAGTTGCCCATGTCTTGAAGAGTAGAGTTCTTGGTAGTATTCTGGGGCACGTTCGACAATACTGTCTGTCTGTTATGTCTCCGTTTTCTTTGAGTATGATAGTTATGTTTCTATCCTATATTGAAAGCTTTGTTTATTGCTCTAAAGCCTCACCATTTTTCGAGAGTGGATTCGATGATTGCTGTCGTGTACCTTTTTTGTTTCCTCTGTTTCTTTTTGATTGTTTTGTTTAGTTCAGTATCTTCTATTTTTCCCTTAGTTGTTTGAGGTTTATGCGCTTTTCAATGACTTTCTTGGTTTCGTCTGAAATTTTACTAATGGTCTGTATGTTTCTTGGTTAAAACATAGTGGCAAAAGTTTTAGAATAATTCAAAGCGTTTACAAAGCTTTCTTTTATGGGGGATTTCTTGTTTGACCTCAATTTTGCGGCTGAAAACGGTGGTTGAATTTTCATTTGTGCAATTGTATCCTGTTTCTACCTTGGTGGGACTATTAAAGTTTCATCTGCCCCTTTTTTTTCTTTAAAATCTTATCTTACATTTTTGAAATGTTCCTTACTATGACCATTGCCAGTCTCTCACAACTCTGAAAGTTTGGGCCCCTCCAGTTTTCAGTCTTACAATAGTTGTCGCCATGGCTTGAGTTCAATTTTCATACATGCATTTTTCAACGCTTCTGGTCCTGCTGTCTCGTCAACAGACTTGAAAACTGGCATCAGTACTCATTAGACCGGGTCAAATAGGGGCCTCATTTTGACGGGTTATTAACATCTAGATTCTCAAGAACCAAGGTTTTCTTGGGATTTGGCTGGACTTGGCCTGTTATGTAAATGTGCCTCAAAATAGATTGCTCGTCTCTAAACATAGGCTTGATTTGAATTCTAACTTCAAACAATTCTATTAATTTTCGAGTCTTTGCTAAGCTATGTGCCGTAGTGATCTACTACAAGCATTACTTGCATGTACAATGCTTTAGAAGCATAAACTTCAATTGTATATCTTTATCCTTGAGTACTCTATTATACTGATATATCCACTTGAATATTAAGTATTGTATTGGGAACATCTTAGCTTGGCCACTGATTCTTTGATTACTAAAAACCCGTGGAAAGTTGCCAGACTAAAATCCGACTTTCACAGCAAGCGTAATTTCACCAAACACCAAATAGAAATTGCTGTCACTTATGCCAACTGCAGTCTTGGCTTTTGTCTATTCAAAAGCTTAGAACCCTATAACATTAACTCTAAAAATACTCTCTTCCGATATCAATCGTTTCAGTAAATTTTATTCAAATTGTCATTTTCCTAAGAAATTTAGATTAAAAGGGCTTCAACTGATTTTACATTTAAAACTTTAAATCTAAATATCGTCTTATCTGCTGTTTGTTTTTTTCCCCATTGTCCCCGTAATGAATGTTTCAAATTCACGTTGGTGACAGTGACCCATGGATCACTCCAAGAATGTTCAAGAATGTATCCTTCTGCAAAAAAAAAGACATTTTACTTGCTGTTTTCAATGGAATTTTTCCGATTCAAAAATTTTCACTCATGCCCAGACTCATCCCGCTTCGAATAATTCGATTGACAGTATAAACTCGCTACTCTGTCATCAATTTTTTCTGGACTATATATATGATTTTTTTTTTTTTTTTTTTTTTTTTTTTTTTAATGAAAAAAAGATAATACTGAACTTTCGATTTTAATGAGACATATTTCCATTGTCTTTTCGAAATTTCTTGTGATATTATTCAACTGAAATAAAATGGAAACTACTTAGCATATAGAACATTTCCAACTTCAATTCAATAAAGAAACTACAGGCCTTGAATTCACCAAATGCATCATTAGCGAAATCATGTTCCAAGATATCAAATTCGAATATGTCACTGAAGCATTAATGAATGACGCAGCGTCAGAGATCGATATTTCAGACAACATACTTTTTATTCAACTATGTGATATTTTAAAAGCGACTGATATAAAAATATATCTGGATTTCTGAATCCCGACTCCGAACCTTTTTCTAATCCGGAAATCGGTGATAAGCCTGAAACTTTTTCGGTGTGCGAAGGGACGCCTTGGTGTATATTCCAAGGACAGTCTAATGCATCGTCCATGGTTGTAGGAATTACCCACTAAAATAATATGGCGAGATTCAACTCCACTGATCGAAACTACTAACGTAAACAAACTGGGCAAAACTGTCGCAGGCATTCATGAAGTATTTACTCTCTCTAGTATAAATGCCACAACTACAGATCCTAATACAAAAACTTGAATATTTAGACTATGCTGATTCAACCATGGCAATAGCCATGAATAATGTTGTGAATCTAGAACCTCCATATTCACAAACAGTCCTGGGATAGGTCCAGCAGCATGAAAAAATGCACCAATAGTAGACATTGTGAACACAGAAACGACGATAACCTCTGCACATATCACCAGCGATTGGTAAACGAGCTAATATTTGAATTCGTCTGTAATTCCTCTGACTCTTTTCGGAAATACAGGTCAGTAAAAGCAGCGACTGTATCTGCGAATCCCCATAAATGTCAGATATTTTATGTGAATAACAAGATCTCTGGACAACGATTTTTCGGTAGATACAAGCACCCACATCAGTGTGCATTTAGTTAATAGACGAAATCCAGATACTTATAGCTGCAAACGATACTCGTATATGGTTAAATATCGATGGCTTTAGATCTTTCTCATGGATTTTCCAACAAGCAGATTTCGTCTCCTTACGATTTTATGGTCGACATGAAACAACTCTTGGTAGACAATGCAACGTCTGTTAACGAAAGTTCCCTCTGCACCCATTACACAGGAATTGAAATGGCATTATAAAATCTAATTCCAATTTTCTTTTCACCAGAAAAAACTGGAAATTTCCAAAGTTGAATTCCAAAGAATATTGTATTCACAAATAATCTATCACCCCCACACATGGTGCCCAAGAAGCATTTTCGATTGGAGATTATCGTTCTCTCAATAGAAGTTCCCTTCTAAATGCGAGTATGGAGAAAATTGAACTATATTACTTGGCAAACAAAATAACAAAACTTTTATCTTATTGTAGAGGTCTTTTTATCAAATAGTGTGTTCCACAAAGTCCTTTTTAAAGGTAAGATTGCGTTATCCATTACGGACAAGTAGATGTTGGTAGTGACTGCACTACTTTTTGTGTAATTGAGAGAAATCCGAATAGCATTAAAGAATACTTGATAATTTTAAACATGATAAAACCTGGAAAACAAAGACGATTAAGGATAATCGAAAAAAATCATCACAAACTAAATTGTAGCCTGATTGTAAAATAACAAATTCTCAAAGATTTGACTCTGACAGAATTTTCAATTTTCACTTTGTCTAGTTCTCGCAAGTAAACTGCCTTTGAAACTGGACAAAGACGACACCGATGCCAGAATATTAGGCTGAACCTCACAAAAAAAGATGGAGACTTGAAAAACCATTACAACTCAAGCATGTGTCAACGTTTATCAATCTATAGGTAACTTGTTCGCAAAGCAGTGTTTAAATTTCGTGGTTGTGTTGTCATTTCCTGTCATACACGGACAATTTACGAGATTTAAAAGTTACTGAAAAACTATGCTCTTGAAAAAGATGCTAAATATTCGGCATTGTTATTTTCTACGAATTTTTCATGAAATTACCCAAAATCAAGATTTCACTTATACTTATCTAGATTGACATCGAGTATGTAGTTGCTAATTTCCCGACGGGCGGTAAGATTGTCATTTTTACATCTGCATTTGTATCTATACATTTAGAAAGTAATTTTTCGATTATAACTTCAATTCTAAGGTCATTGTTTGTTTTAGTATCAATATTTGTACTTGGAATCAATTGCTGAAATCCCAAGGATTCAATTATTCACTCAACAAAGTTTTATGTAACGAGATGTTTTCTGGAACAAGATTTTCCTCATCAAGAGGTATCGCTGAAATATTGTAAAATAAGAATGAATGATTTTGAATAGGACTTAAGTATTGGCTCTTTTAGCCAATTGAAAGCGCTAATATAATCATCTACTTGAACCTACAGCACTCAATGCAGCAGTTTCTGCTGTTTTTGAAGATGCTCAGTTAATGTTGATTGCAGGTGTTGCAGGTGTTATTGTGTCGTTCTCGTCAGGGCAGTCCCGATGAATTCTGATTGGAAGCCTCTGTAGTAAGAGATATGCATTTTATTTTGTATCTTCACTTTTGAATATTTTGACCCTTGACTATTCAATCTTCCTGCTCTGAACAAAGGCAAGCCCTCAAATGATTTGAATGTGTTCGGCTTGAAAGACATTGGTAGTAAGATACTGTGATGTCGATTTCTTACTACCCTGTCTTTCGAGCAGTTCACTTTATATTCATGACTGTGGTTCAATTGAACTAAAAAGGACTCTGGTGCTTTGTCAATTAATGAGATGGATGTCTTCACCTTCCTTATTATAGATTGGCGAATGTGTGTATTAACTATCGAGCAGTATTTTTTCTCTTATTCAGTAAGAAACTGTATGACTAGGTTGCAGAGCCATCAATACTTGATGTCATAGTAATCTTGACGTATCACAGCCAGCTTTGAGTCGTGTCTCCTGCCAATCACTGACGTTAATCTATTTTAATCTTTTTTCATACCTCGCTTTCCGCTCCTTGATACAGCTACAGTATTTATAGCTTCCTGTTTTACAGAGTCTGTTATTGACCAAACGGATGTGAGTTACAATATTTGTTTCATATCACAGTCTGCTTGGATCAGTAGTAGGCTCTCGGATTCACATCTGCCTGCTTTCCATTCATATTGAACTCATTGTGTTGATTGCTTTGTGGCCATCCAGATTGCATTGATTACTTACATCCTATCAGTTTTTTACTATCATATAAAACCCTCTTGGCTGGATTATGATATTGTTTGATGTCTTGGATTCTTTTGCGTATGCTTTCGTACTCGTGCAGCTCATCAAATAGTCATGGTATGCTGACAATGACTTATCATATGTATTTTTGATAAACCGGGACTTTGCTGTTAGCTGCTCATTCTTTGATTTCTGCTGTTCATTGACACTTTGACTCCTATCAATGCATCTCCTGTTCACACATAACGTTCAGTCCTTGAAGAAATTTAACCAATTTATGTAAGACTTAATTCTTTATTTTTCCCCCCAGTGTAGTTATTCAGACACAATAATGAAAAATCTGCCGGGGCAATAAAAGGTACAATTTGGCCTAATTTATCAATATCCTTTGCTATCTCAAGTGACCCTTGTGTATTTTACAGGCCAGAAATGTATTTACTAGTCTGTAAAATACATATCAATCACTTATGGAAGTTGATAACATTCATCAATTTTTCTTGTGGTCTTTTCTACTACCATATCAGATTTGTAGTCCCCTACAAGTTGTCATTCTGAGGTATTGTATCCATTCTGTGCTGTAAAGTACACATATGTAACTTGTGAGAGAATAGTGGTACTTGTATTTTCAGAAACCATACGGCAATAGGTATCATCCTGATTTTTGAAAGGAAGTGCAGATGAAATATCCATGATAAAACAAATCTTCAGTTTCCTAACACTTTTAATGAGCAAATAACTGGAATACAATTAAACTTCAAAATGAACATCAATGATAAAATCTAAAGACAATAAAATTTGTGACTTGTCATCTTCTAACTCTTTACTCATTTCCCCAATATTCTCGCATCCTGAACACAAACACATTTCCGTATAAGCCAAACCATTCTTTTTGCATCGTAGTGTTGAACATCGTGTGGTACACATGCGCAGCTCTTGTCCTGCTTCTGAATCGTACATCAAGACAAGTTCATACGTACCTATCATAACCTTTTTTTCATTCCTTAACTGATTTCTCAGACTGGGTAGCATTGGCTTTGCAACGTGAAACTACTTCCACCGTGTAACATGATAGAATCATCTGAAATGCTGTACTTGCTGGAAATTAAGATTCTTAGAAAACAAATAGCAAATGCATTGTGGTATCATTGCAATATAGTTTAAGTAGTCTGTCAAGCAACTTCTAAGGTTTGCCATTATTTCACTCCTCCCTATTAAGTTGAATGCCCTCATAACATGAGATGGACAGTCTACTAATACTTTCCAGAATGTTTTCTTTGTGATACCAGTAAAAATCTCCCGTCTGATCAATCACATCCAGCCAAAGCATGAAATCCAAGCAATGAGTCATAAAACTCAGGTCCCACGCTGCTACAAGCTATTTCCTGCTCCGATATGGATGTCTTATTATAATGACTTGAGCTGCTGGACGAGTTTCGCTTAGTTGCATCGTATCTCAGGCACTCTTTATAAGTATCAGCCTCTCCGTGTGTATGGTCCTTCAATGTTTCTAAGCTAGCTATATTCGTTAATCAGGATGTCTAAACACAATAAAAATAGCGCATCAATGATGGCATGTGCGAGCTTATAACTTGAGAGGTCATTCTTTGTTGATAGATCTGAAGTGCTAGGTAGTTAGGTGCTTGATAATGAACAGGACAAATCAATAAGATACATCACGGAGTCAAAAATAATCTGGATTTCATCACAATCTTTAGCCTCAGAGCAAGTACAGATGTTTGCAACTGCCATTCCAACAAAGATAACAGCTTGATAATTACTTTTTAGCTTTAAGATTGATATCAACATCACCAAGAGTTGGTAACAAGGATTTCATGTGCAATAACTTTGTCTTTCGAACAAAAGAGACTTTCCATCAGCATTAAATACAGATCTTGGCACAAATGAATGTTCATATTTAGTGACGTGACCCAGAGGTCGTTATTGGGACACGACCTTGATGCAATGGTAAATTATGTAATGAACTCTTGAAGTTTTTCAGCTGTTCATCCACCGTCTTTAACTGTTGCTGTCACCGTAGTTTTCTTTCGCTTTGTGGGCAGCTTCCGTTCCGTGAGTGGGTTTTGGTTCATTGGTTCTCCTTCCTCTATAGCAAGAAATCCATTTGCAAAGTTTTGAGGAGCTTTATTGGTAAGTATATTCTAAAGTCCTCACTTCATGCAGAGTCGAAAAAATCTGAGGTTATCATTGATTCGTTTGTTTTTGGAGCCAATCAATTGGTAATGTGTTGCGCTCTGTTTTTTTTTTTTTTTTTTTCTACTATTTGTTTTCCCATCTCTGAAGTACTGCTGCAAAGCTTGCTGATTATTGGCTATTCCCTTCATACCACGGATCATAACCACATTTCCCTGTTCAATGCTGATAGCAGAGAGGAATTGACATTTTATTTTCTACGAAATTGCCACCTTCGAACAATACTCCAAGAAGCTGAATGAACTTTAAGAACATGTGTGCGAGGTGAACATAAGTCAACCTATCATTGAAAGTATTTTTTTTTCTTTTGAAGCAGTTTAGTGACTTGGTAACTATGAGTCTCTTCAAGTCAGTCTTTCCAGATACAATGAATTTCCCGTGAACTACATCTAATTTAACAGTATTATGCATTTAATAATTAGAATTAAATCTAGCACAGAAAAGATACATAACTTGGACATCATGTCAGAAATGAAACCTTTTCAGGGGCTTTTGTTATCCAGCACAACAACTTCTCCAGGAGGAATACTTTATGAATATTGGTCATTCAGGGGCATTTGTCTGGTGACCAGCTTGGGCAGCATCTTGGAAATACCTTTCCAGTTTGTAGATGGCATTTATTATCAAGCACCTTTCTATTAGAATAGGCCTTTGAGAGATCTTGAAGTGTGAGATTTATAGTCATATACCTATTTGAACATAAAACCTAAACCTGTAATCATACCTATTTTATTTCACCTTTTTTATTTTTGTTTAATTCCTTTCCTGAACAAGTTTTCCAAGGTGACTCAATTTAATACACAAGTTTGTGCTAAATTAGCTGCTTAGCGGCAGCATTCAAGTTTTTCAATGATTTGAACTCGTTAAGGATGACACCCTCCCCCCAACAAAAGGATGGAAGAAGTGAATATATTCATTGATCACCCCCTATAAGATATGCAGGTAAGACATTGATTGCATGATGGTTCTTATTGAGTGATTAACCGGACATGCTTTAACAACTTATCAACTCGCTTGTTAACTCGGCTAATCCAATCATCTCTCTATCATTCTCATTTGACAGTTCGAAAGTCAGCTGAGCCAAAGAAAGGGAAACCAAGTTTGCGGTCCAAAGGCATGCCCTGATGCAATCCAGGCAATTTCTCAACGTTTTTTTTTCTAGATGAAGTATTGCAAATCATTAACTATTTACCTCCTCTTGATTTGAAAAAAAAATGATTTATTGCCGCTGAAACTTAAGTTGAAGGTAAATAGTCAAAATATTGTAAACCATTATTAATTTCATCAATATCTACAATATTAAAGTAGGATTTTTGGTTTGTTCCTCTGTCCATTACAGTGGGATCTTCCTAAAGGTAACAATTTGGCTGAAAATATCTCCTACGCACTATCTAAAACTGAAGTCTTCTATTGAAATGAATTAAGTTTTTTTTTCTTTGAAAAAGGGATTATCAAACAGATTCAGATATATCTATCTTATTCATAACTGGGAATAACTTGCAAAGATAAATACAAGACTTACTGCTTCAGAGTCAAACTCAACACTGGCTGCATTAGTGTAGTTTGTATATATGTCAAGTATAGATAAAATAATTCAACTATTTTAGCCACTAGTCCTACGCATTGCAGGGAGTGTGTGTGTGTGCAAAATTTCAGGCTTCAATTATTGACAATTAGGGCCGAGTAGAGAATTTGATTGATAAAGTAAATTTTAATAAGAGCTGATTTGTGACACCAGATACTTCCAATCTAGTATTTTGTAGCTTTCCATTTTCTTTTTCTTTGATTCTATTCTTCTAACAGTCTCTATTCCCTAACTTATATAGTCTTTAGTTTAAACTGGAAGTCTGAACTACGCATCATTGTTATGCAGGGAAACTAAAGTCAACTCACACAGCAAGAGTCTGGTTTTAAAAAATGCTGTATTTTGCCTGAGTTGTATTTTTAATTACAATTCAAGATGAAACTAAATACAGGCCTCTACTGGCAATAGGAGTGTTGGATCCCAAGAGAGCCAACTGCATTATAATCAGGTTGCACTAATTTCAAGGTTGGGCAAGAAGTGGAAGGACAATGAACCTGATCCTAAGACTTTCAGTGCAACGGGTAGGAGTAGCACCCTAAGATTAAAACTTGAATTTTCCCCCGGATTCCAGCCCCCTATTACAGCATTGGGTTTTAAAAGCCAATCGTGCATTTCGAGTTTTCCTTGTTACTGAAATAATTTGATGGGCTGAATTCAATGAAGTCATTTATTTTTTCTTGTATTTAAAGTATTTGTTCCAAAAGCAAATTACGGCTTGCATTGCGTTTTAAATGTCATTTGTGCATTTTGAGTAATTGCTTGTTTCTGATATAAATTCATATGCTGAATCCAATAACATCGTTTTCTTTCTCCTGTAATTAACGTATGTTTTAAGGTCACAGCAGGACTAGAACTGGGTTTCACCAGCTCTTTTAGTAGATCGATGGTGATTTTTATCTGGTGCAGGTGCCTTCTCGTTTGTTTGTTTGATAGTTTGTTTTACCTCCCATGGTGTAACATCTGGGAAGTTTTCTAACTGATTGTCAGCGTTTTGCATATCCTGGTCGTTGCTTAGTTGCCCATGTCTTGAAGAGTAGAGTTCTTGGTAGTATTCTGGGGCACGTTCGACAATTCTGTCCGTCTGTTATGTCTCCGTTTTCTTTGAGTATGATAGTTATTTGTTTCTGTCCTATACTGAAGGCTTTGTTTATCACTCTAAAGCCTCACCATTTTTCGAGAGTGGCTTCGATGATTGATGTCGTGTACCTTTGTTTCCTCTGTTTCTTTTTTATTGTTTTGTTTTGTTCAGTATCTTCTATTTTTCCCTTAGTTGTTTTTGGTGGTTTGAAGTTTGTTCGCTTTTCAATGAGTTTCTTGGTTTCGTCTGAAATTTTACTAATGTTCTGTATGTTTCTTGGTTTTTCAATTCTAGCTCGAAGGTTTGGGTGGGGTCATTTGGTACGTTTAGTTGTTGTGGTTTGGTGTGGAAGTTGGTTGCAAAATGGTTTCAAAAGTTATTTTTGCATTTCGAGGTTTGTTTGTATCTAACAATTTCATGTGCTGAATTCAATGAAATCATCTGTATTCCTGTATCTAATGTATTTGTTGCAAAAGCACATCAGAAATAGTTGTTTTAAAAAATCCTTTTTCTATATCAATTGTTCATTTTTGCTATATTTACATATGAGTTCCAGCGGAAATACGGTAGAGAATACACATCTGAAAATTACTTATTGATAAAAATGACAACATTTTACTTAATTTTTTTGCTATATCATTCTTTCGAATATCAAATTAACAGTTCCGCTCGTACTATCTCTGGATATCTCCAAAAAAAAAAAAAGAAAAAAAATGAAATACACAATTCATATATCCACTGATATATCTCATCATCATCAGTCTTTTACCGTCCGTCGTTGGACATAGACCTTTCCCAGGATTTGCCACACTTCTCTATCATGGGCATCCCGGAGCCAGTACTTTCTGAACTTGTCTAGCTCGTCTCTCCATCTAAGATTTTGCTGGCCTCGGTTGCGCATGTGGTCTCGGGAATCCATGTTGTCAGTCGTGATGTCCATCGATTGTCTGCCATTCTTGCAACATGGCCAGCCCACCGCCATTTGAGATTTTTCATGGATTCCATGATGTTTCTAACTCTTGTCTTTTCTCGGATGTACTGTGCTGTTTTGTGGTCTCTCCATGTGAGGCCCAGCATTATTCTTTCATGTGCACGTTGCATGGTTCTCAGTTTACGCGTCTGTCTCTTGGTTAAGTTCCATGTTTCAGCTCCATAAGTGACTATTGGGAGGATGCATTGGTTATACACCCTTCTCTTTAGAATTAATTGGATCGTATTATTTTTGAAGGTTGAGCTAGCTCTGCCAAAGGCTTGCCATCCTAGTATGATTCTTCGCTTGATTTCTTCTTTTGAGGGTCTCATGGAGATTCGTTGCCCTAGGTAGATGTAGTGGTGTACTTTCTCGAGTTCTGTGTCCTCGATTTTGATCTTGGTGTTTTTATCTCCAATGTGGTTGTTGCACATGATCTTCGTCTTGCTGAAGTTCATGTGTAGGCCGACTTTCTTGCTCTCTTCATTTAGTTCATCTATCATTAGTCGTTAGGGCTATGTCGTCTGCAAATCTGATGTTGCTCAGATACTCTCCGTCGATTTTAATTCTTTTACTCTCCCAGTCTAGCCTTCTGAAGATCATCTCGAGGCAGGCTGTGAAGAGTTTAGGTGAGCTGGTATCACCTTGTATTACTCCTTTCTGGAGCTGGTCCAAGTCTTTATGTAGCCTGATAAATGAGCTGCCGTGATTGTATATACGTTTCAACACTTCAACATATACTGGATCTATACCTTGCCGACTGATGGCCTCCATGACTTTAGGGATTTTTATTGAGTCGAGCGCCTTTTTGAAGTCGATAAATGCTACGGCAAGTGGTAGTTTTATTTATACTCAGCTGCTTTTCCTTTCAGTTGATTTATCGAGTGCAGGTGATCCATGGTCGAGTAGCTTCTTCTAAAGCCAGCTTGTTCACGTGGCTGGTTTTCATCGAGTGTTTTTGTGATTCGGTTGGTGATGATCTTTGTGAAAAGTTTGTATACACAGTTGAGTTGGCTTATAGGCCTATAGTTGTTGAAGTCTTTCGGGTTTCCTTTTTTATATAAAAGCATTATGATAGTAAAGTCCCAGACGATTCGAACACTGCTGTGTTTTAGACACAAGTTGAAGAGGACGGCCAGTTTCCTAGTGATGAATTTACCTGCTTTTCGGAGTAGTTCGATGGTGATGTTGTCTGGTCCAGGGGCAATTCCTTCCTTCGTCTGTTTGATGGCTTCTTTCACCTCCCACGGGGTTACTTTTGGGAAGTCCTCGAGTTGATAGCTCACGCCTCGCGTATCTCGCTCATTGTTTTGTAGTCCTTGTTTGGTAGTCCTTGTTTGGACGAATAAAGTTTTTGGTAGAATTCTTTGGCACGTTCGACAATCCTGTCTCTGTCAGTTGTTAGGTTTCCATTTTCCTCGAGTATGCTAGTTATTTGCCTTCGTCCCAAGTTGAGGAGTTTGTTTATAGCTTTGAAGCCCCGACCTTTTTCAAGAGTTGATTCAATGACTGTCGTCGTGTATCTCCTTCTGTCTTCCCTTCGTTTCTTCTTGATCAATTTGTTTAGTCCAGCCTCTTTAATTTTCTCTCTCGTTGTTGTCGGTGGCTTGAGGTTTCTGCGTTTTTTCCATGAGATTTCTAGTTTCATCTGAGATTTTGCTAATGGGTTGTTTGCTCATTGGCTTGAATGTAGAGGCTACTTCAATTATTGACGCTGTCATTTTGTTGCTTAGTTCGTTGATGTTGGTGTTGTCTTGTTCAGTAAGAATTCTGAATCTGTTTTTTAATTCGAGCTTGAAAGATTGAACGTGCTCTTTTGGTATGTTTAGAGGCTGCGGTTTTGTATGGAACATTTTCCTGCGTTCTTTATTGGTGTTTATTTGTATTTTACATCGTACCATTCTGTGGTCACTGCCTACATTGACTTGATTTAGGACTTGGATGTCCATGACAATATCGTTTTTGTCCGTTAGGATGTAGTCTATTTCGTTCCTTGTTTCGTGATTGGGGCTCTTCCAAATCCATCTCCTAATTGGGTCCCTTCTTGAAGGTGTTCATGATTTTGAATCCATTAGCCGTTGCAAAGTTTACAAGATCTTCTCCTCTCTCGTTGCGTATTTTGTATCCAAATTTGCTGACGCAATTTTCATTTCCTTGTCCTACCTGTGCATTGAAGTCTCCCATGATAACATTGAAGTGTTTTCTGGTGTCTTGGAGTAGGGAGTTCAAGTCATCATAGAAGTTGTCTATTTCCTGCTGGGTTGATTGCGAAGTGGGAGCGTAGACTTGGACTATATTGAGTTTGTATCGTTTTGAAAGTTGTATTGTGACGCTAGCTACTCGGTCAGAGATGGCTTTGAAGCCAGTTACATTGTCTTTGAGGTCCTTATTGATGAGAAAGTCAACTCCACTTTGTTTTACTTTCTCTTTACCGTAGCTGTAAAGATGTCTGCTTTTCAGTTCGATTAGTTCTTCTCCGGGTCTTCTTACCTCACTAATGCCTATGATGCCCCATTTGACATTTCTGATCTCACTTTCTAGATCAGTTAGGTGCATGTCAGTTGACAGTGTTCTGACGTTGTAGGACAGTCTTAGAGTTATGTTTAAATGGTTGCTGTTGGAACGGTGACTCAGTATGAACAGGTGTTCCCTTGGTGAAGGATTTGGGTAGTCGCTTTCGGAGCACATCACCCCTACCCAAAGTAAGTGATGCAGCCGAGTCTTTTGGGGCCGATGACCCAGTGGGAACTGACGCGCTCTTGGTGTAGTGTTTGGGTAGTCGCCCTTGGAGCACATCACTCCCACCCAAAGCAAGTGATGTGGCTGGGCCTTTTGGTACTGAGGTCCCAGTAGGAACAGCCGATAAGATATTTGGTGTGCAAATCATGGGGAGTGATGGGCCATGCCCTACCACGCTGGCCAAGGACGTGTTAGAAAGGGGTCTGGTAGATCGTCCAATGCGGGTCAGTGGCTAAAGAGCTCCACCGGCTCTTGATACACATCCAAACTGTTCTTGTGAGACGAGAATGGATGTTCGGAGCACTGGGGGGGGGGAGTTTTTTTTTTTTGTTTGTTTTTTTTTTACACAATTCGATCCATTTTCCAAATAAGTTGGATGCAAATTCTATGAGTAAGGTTCTTTCTTTCTACCTCCAACCTGTTAGGTGAGGCAGCCTTGGAAAATACCTCTCCCTTATATATAAAGTTTTTAACTCAAATAAAGTCCACAGAGGTTTAAGTTTAAAAACACAATTGCGATAGCATAGTTGGTCTGGAGACTTCATTTTAGCAGTTGAAAAAGTTTCAATTTTTCATCATTTGTTGCTAAATATTTCATGTCTGTCTCCCAGCAAGAATTTGCTATTTAGATTAGACAGATATATTTATTCTCTATAAAAAGAAAAATTTGACACAATGGTCGGAAGGGGGAATGGGGTATTGGGACTGGTCTACTCTATTCTTAATCTTATCTTAGCTAGTCTCATGCACTGACCCAATCTCACTATATTTCTCCATTCACAAAAACAACGCATTTTTACTGACCTCTCTCTCATACTGGATTTAACATAATACCAGACTCTCTCTATGATAAACCTACTCTAAACCCTTATTTACAATTTTTGTGGGGGGGGGAGAATAAAACATGAGTATTTACAATTAAAAAAAAATAACCCCGATGAATGATATATATTTACAAAAAATTTTTTTTTTAAAAATAAACGAAATTAGTATGTGACACCCCCCCCCCCAAAGCCTAATATGGCAGAACAGCAAGTTAACCGGACGAAAAGATGGATGTTGGGGAAAAAATGTAAAAATAATGAGAAAAAAATAGAAATAAAAAAAAAATTCACTTCCAACAACCTCCGGAGAACTTTACCTATTGTCATCTAGAGGGGGGAGGGGTGTCGAAACTAAAGAAAAAAAAAGGGGACTAACCTAACTCCATTCACCTCCACCACCGAGCTGGCGGGACGCATACAAGAGGCGAATCAAGGAGCGAAAGATCTGACCGAAGCCACCCGCAGACAAGACAGACTCGAGAAAACGGTGATCGACCCTATCGAATGCTTTGGACTGATCTAATTTGATCAGCGCGGCTCCATTGTCGACTTTCTCAATGATCGTGCGCACCGTGTGCAGATTATTTTGGATAGTCCTCCCCTTTACAGAACAAGTCTGCTCGGGGCCAATCGGACTCTCCAGTACAGTCTGCTGCCGGTTTGACAGGACCTTGGCCAAAATCTTTAACTCTGTATTAAGCAGAGTTATGGGCCTGAAATTATCTACCCCGTCCCCTCCATCTTTGTCCTTGCGTAGCAACTTTACCACCCCTCTGGTAAAGCGACGGGGAATACTCCCCTGCTTCAACCAGTAGTTAAAGATAGCTGTCAGCAAATGGACAAATATGGGCGACAGCCTCAAATACACTTCGTAAGGCAAACCATCGATCCCCGGAGTCTTCTCCTTCTCCACGCTCTTTAAAGCTTCCCAGATTTCATCCTCTGTTATGTGCCCCTCGCACCCAGCTGATTCGGTCGCCTCAAGGCGAGGAAAGTCAGCTAAATAGGTGTCGAACTGAGCCGAACTCAGACCAGCTTCCCTGGTGAATAGCTCCTGAAAGTTGGCACGAAACACCTCGCAGATACCTTCGTTTGTAGTCACAAGTCGTCCGTCCGGTGACGTGACACTGGAGATATGCCGACTTGACGCACTCCTAATTTCTTCTAGCTGCAGTTCTGCGGCCATATTCGTTGCCTCGGGGGACATTCTTTTTAACTTGGCTCTAACTACTAGAGCTTGATCCTTCTTGGCAAACAAGGAGGCTAGCTCTGCCTTAGCTATCTTAACCTGGCTAGAGTCTCCACCGGCCACCACCCGCTCTATCCAAGATTCTAATGCTTTTTGTGCCGCTAGTCTCTCTAGGTTGAGTCGTCTACTATAATCAGCAGCAAAAGACCTAATTCTATTTTTGAGGTGCCCCCAGAATTTATTGCCCAGGATGGCCCCCGTCAGTTCCCGCTTGATTAGTATTGTTAGCTGGTCCCGAAATTCCTCCACGACCATGAGGGATGTGTTGAATTTCCAGTAACCAGACTTGAAGGGCTTAGCTGTACCTAAGTTCATTCGGACCCTTACTAATCTATGGTCCGAAAAAGGAACGCTATGGAAGCTTGGACATAACAAAAACTTATGATCGACTCTTCTAGATAAGACCCGATCGATGTAACTGGAATGTTGCACCGTAGTCGGGGTGCCACTACCAGTCAAAGTCCATACTAGTTGGCGGGGGTGCTCGTTTCGGAATTTATCCACCAGGTCTAGCCTGTTGATAAACTCCCGAAACGGAATCACGCCCGCGTAGTTAGATCGAGGGGTAAATAGGGGAACTATGTCGGGATCAAGGACGGCATTCCAATCACCCGCTAACACTAGCCGTCTCGACGGAACTACGAACTAATCGATCTGCTGAAAGAAGTCAACCCGCTCGCTGTAGCTGTTGGGCGCATAAACCCCAATCAAACGAAAAACTTCCCCGCTTATGGTAACATCGACGACGCACAATCTGCCCGCCGGGTCTGCATACACAAGGGAACACATTGCAATCGCATCCAAGGCATGGCTTATTAGCCAAGAGACACCTCTGGAGCCGCTATCAAAATATGCTGAAAAGAGACGGAAGTCTCGAGACAGCACACTCTCATTGTCGTTCGAAATAAAGTGCGTCTCCTGTATACAACAAACACTCACGTCGATTGTGACCCTATTGAAATCGAGGACTTTTTCATTTCTTAAAGTGGAAGAAATGTTTCCACATGATTTCGACACATAAAAGTGAAAAAAATGTCCCCTTAGATTTTGACTCTCCTAAAAATTTCCCTCAGATTTTTTACACCCAAAAATGAAAAAAAACTTTTTAAACATTAAATGTTTGAACCTCAAACGTGAAATAACTTCCCCTTCAATTTCACCTCTAAAATTGAATAGAATCTACCCCCTCTTAGTTTGAATCCTAAAACTGAAGAAAAATCTCTCCCCTAGATTCTGATCCTAAAAGTAGAAAAATGTACCCACGATTTCTTCCAATTTTTAGGTTGACCCCCTCAAGTGAAAAATAATTTCCCCATAACTTCTCGATTTTGACCCTGATAGTGAAAAATTTTCTCCACACAATCAATACAGCCTCTAATCCAAAAATTTGTTTGGGGGGGAAAATATTTATGACCCAATTGAAGGGTTCAGCGTTATAGTTACATCGTAAATGGAAACTCTTCTACCCCAACTAGAAATTTTGCGACTAGGAAAATGATTAAAACTTTAAAAAAATACTGTTGTTGGAATATGAAATCATGTAAAAACTCTTGCGAAAAATAGATATGGTCAGAATAAAGTCTATTATGACAGCGTTTTCTATTGGAAGCATAAAATAGGGTTCAGTTCAGTACTATAGTCATGTAGTAAATAGAACCTCCGCTAAAAACGATTGTTAAAATAACCCTGTACTGTTTTGCATGTTCTAATCCAGCATATTTTAGGGTGCCTTGAATCATTAGCTCTGGCTGCAATGCACTGTTCAAGGCAAGATTGATATAAGCTCAAACTTTCACTAATAAAAGATTTTTTTCTCATTTTATGGTTGTGCAATAAATATACTGGATTGATTTTTTTGTTTGTTTTTTTGTTTTTTTTTTTTTTGTTTTTTTGTTTGTTTTTTTGTTTGTTTGTTTTTTTTGTTTATTTTTTTTTTTTCTTGATTCTAGTCAGGCCTGTCACCAATGGGAGGGGGTACCGACTGGCCCCCTCCTGAAAAGCACTGCTCCCGCCCGATGAATGTGATCTGCATTAATTTCAGTGTAATAATTTTCAAAATATAAACCATTTTTGATGACATCCACATTGCTTGAAAGTGCTTCACCTTTCATCATACTCTTGGTGATGGACAGTCCTTAAGTGCAGCACACCTTTGATATTGTCAAGCATCTCTCTGCTACAACACACCGGAATGCAAAATCTTCTGAATTTCAAATACTTTTTCGTGATTTGAAACTTTCAGTGGATTTATTGTATTGGCAGAATGAATAGGCTCTAAATTAGCGCAGGAGTGTGTAAACATTTAAGCAATTTCTGGCATGTTTTTTTTCCCTTCCCTCTATGGTTCGGTGCCAATTAGCAATTTTGAGCACTTCAACTTAAGGCTCTCGAGACTTAATCAATGCCCTCCCTACTCGCTATAACTAGGTGACAGGTCAGATTCTAGTCCTGAAGAGCTCCGACTCAAATGTACGAGAAAAATGTCAGATCACATAACAAACTTCAAACATTGAAAACAACTAAGTTTTCTTTGAGTTGAAAGTTATCATCTTGTTTAGACAACTTTTCGGCATATCTCAAAGAATAAAAAGACGGCATCTTTTTTATCATTGAATTGCAGTGGAATAAAACAATTATGATACGATACAACCACGATGAACTTTCAGTTTTAATTTGGCAATTGAAAAAATTGATATTAAAATTCACCAAGAAAACAATCAAAACATAACTGTAATAACGTTTAAAATTGAAACTACTACACTTTGATCTCAAACTGAATACCACGAAATCACAAGGTGTTAAGGACTTAAATGGTTCGGTGAAGAATAAAGCCCGAAATAGAACGAGGAGTAACCGACCAGCCGTTGGATTTACTGAATGATATTCGTTGAATGCCACAAATTACCGAACTTGCTTTTTATTCAAAGAACGCCGTCCACCCCCAGACGTGTCTTTTGGTTGGCTATAATCTTTACTACTCTACTAAGAGTTTACAAATACAAACAAATTTTATTTCATTTAATCAACAAATATATTGATTAAAACATATTTAAAAGGTTAGGCAGTCACCATGGTGTCAATGTCACCCTGGGTGGCCACCCCCGCTGATTAGAATCCTGGATCCTTTCCAGCCTTACTGTTCGTGTTTAATAAAATGCAGAGTTGAATGAGGATGATCAAAATGTATATATTTCAATGTGCCTCTCAGGATCGAAAAGTGTTTTTTTATGCTGAATCTTCGTTCAATTTAGCAGAGAGAGAGAGAGAGGCAGTATACTTGGAAATATTTTATAGAAAAATTAGAATTTGATCGTTATTCATAATTCATTCGAATTAATGGTTTTTAACGAAGGGAGAATGCCCCTAGGGTGTGTAAATATTTTCAAGTTGGTAGGGGGAAA
>CAUOPZ010000303.1:10000-35000 GCA_963457665.1 Thysanoteuthis rhombus
TACATAGATATATGAATACATATACATACGTATGTACATACATACATGGATATATGAATACATATACATACGTCTGTACATACATACGTGGATATATAAATACATATACATACGTCTGTACATACATAGATATATAAATACATATACATACGTATGTACATACATAGATATATAAATACATATACATAAGTATGTACACACATAGATATATAAATACATATACATAAGTATGTACACACATAGATATATAAATACATATACATAAGTATGTACACACATAGATATATAAATACATATACATAAGTATGTACACACATAGATATATAAATACATATACATACGTATGTACATACATAGATATATAAATACATATACATACGTATATACATACATAGATATATAAATACTTATACATACGTATATACATACATAGATATATAAATACTTATACATACGTATATACATACATAGATATATAAATACTTATACATACATACATATATCAGGTAGTTTCCACGTTCCAAGTCTATCAGTTATTAACTGGACAATCCATTGGTCATTTCTTTTTTTGGGGAGGGGGTTAATCTGATTTCATATTGCGATTGGTGCAAGCGCACCAAAAATACAGGCCTTTGATGATGCATAAGGAACAAACAAATCAATACGCAACCTTTTCGTACTTTGCTTCCGGTGGGAACTTGACACTTTTGAAGTCAAAAACACGGCATTTGCTGTCACGGTCTTTTTTCTGTACATCATGCTCAATTTTCAATAGAAGGGCACTTGTCTGATGCAAATGTTCTGGAAAAGAATGAAAATTTCAAAAAAATCTTTCTTTATTGTATGTTCACCAGAGGTATATCAAGAAATTGTTATAAAAATTCGAATCACATCAATGGTTATAACTACTGATTTAAGTTCTTCAGATCATTTTTTGATTAAAAAAAAATTTATTTCCATTCAATTCATCTAGTTTAATCATCATACAGCTGGGCCTTAATACTAGGAAAAAGTTAGTAATTAAAATGTATTTCAACAAGGAAGGAGTGAGTCTCATTATAATACAACGCACTTCATCATCATAGTATCGGATCACGTATTCATTCTGATATATATATATATATATATATATATATATGTATGTTTGTATAGTGAATGTGATGTGATCCAACAGAACGCTGATGAAACTGACAATTGGAAGGTGACGAAAGAATTTTTTTTTGATAATTCTGTCGTTATGTTTCAATGCACTTTGACAGGTGGTAGCCATCCTTTTCAAAGAAAATACTTGAAGCAGTTCACATAAAACTTTGCTGATTACATGTTTGAAGCCGAGGAAAGAAACAACTGAGCACAGAAATATCCCCATTTCCTTCCTTGGCCTTAAACATGTAAACAGCAGAATTTTCTGTGAAAAGTAGAGAGCGAAAGATTTTATTACACTAATTACAACAAATAAGTACAGATGATAAAGTAAAGAAACAACATTTAGATCCTGGAATGTTGAACATTTTCTTTGTGAAGGATAAAATTGTTTTTCAGAATGGTTTCAGGATGGTGGGAGAAAAAGTTGAACTGGAGATTATGAATATATATATTTAATTTTGTAAATTATTGAATGTCCTATTTTTCTTTAAAAGTTGATTTTTTTTCTCTCAGACTGCTATGATGCAAGACGCTTTTTAAGACTTAATTGTCAACAGTTAACCAGGTCCCTCTGCTAGTTGTAATCTACTCAATGAGAGAATAGTATCTAAATTTTCTATAATCTTAAATTGTTATGCAAAACATAAGACATAAGTTATAGTAACAAATTTCTTTTTAATCAGCAATCAGTTCTTGGGTAGACGACATTTCTTGTTCTGTAATTTGGTGCTCTGATGAAAAGCTGTAAGCTTAATCCAATGTGCGAGCATTTGACATGGAGCTAGCCATGAAAGAAACATCATTGACATGTCAGGTCAACTCCAACAACCTCGAAAGACTGTCGCTGCGGAGTCAAACTGACTCCCAAAACTTAAAGAAAAATTCAATTTAGAAAAAGAGGTATATAATTAAATGTGGCCCTTTTTATTTGCAAAATAAGATTTAAAAAAACATTCGAAAAACTTATATAAATATTTTTAAAATGAAACCTAAAATACAACATCTGATGTTTCGATGTAAAAGGAGTGAAAAAAAATTTTAAAAAAGAATCATAAAAAAGCAATGTCTAGTCATAAAAATGTCTTTGTATTTCCAATTTTAAATTCTGGTTCTTTATCCACACAGAAAATGGAATCAAAAATCATCTAAAAACAGGAAAAGAATTATATGCATTAATACTATTGCTTCCTATGTTCCAAAATTGAAATTATAGCATGAGACATATTTTTTTTAATATAAAATTGAGTCAAAATAGTAGAAACATATCTGAAAAAAAAAATCCTAATTCAGGGTTATCGAAAAGATTGCACTGAAAAACATACTTTCTTGGTTTCAGTATTTGAAAAATACAGGATTGATTAAGACATGATAAAGCAATCTGTGAATATGATGCGATTATTTAAGAGAAGATTGGATGCTGTAGCATTCACAGCAATATGTATCTACTTATAACAAATGCAACCCAGAATTATTCCTTGAAATACAACAGAATTTAACTCAACTCAAAACAAATTTTTAAAAATTACTCAATGAAACATACTTGAAAATTTAAGACAAATGCTAACATCAGCCTATTTTAGAGATTTTAAGGTGATACCAGCTCACCTAAACACTTTACAACCTGCCTCGAGTTGATGGTCCGAAATCTAGACTGGGTAAAAGATTTCTGTAGAAAACGAATTTAGCATAAAAAATTTTGCTTTGAAAGCAAAAATGGGAGGTCATGGTAGTGAGACCAGACTGTTTCATGTCTGAAGAAACCTGTGGTGGTTTGGTTAGATATTTTCTTGAGAGTAGTAGCAGCAGTTATGGGTATTTCATTGGTTGATTGGTCAGAGAAGGTGGGCATTCTCAAGAACCAGTTGTCATGGATACAGGGGAGCAAGGAAATAGTTCAATGTTGAACTATTTGGGTGCTTACTGAGTTTTGGTTGAGGCTATCTCTAGTACAAATTAATTTAGTGGGGTAACGTTAGAGGGAGTCCTTGTTGTTTATGATCAAGTATCAATTGGGAAATATGGGTTCCGTATCCTTAATGGTTATTGTGGATGTTCCGAAAAGTCAGATGGAAAATGAACTATACATAGACCTCTACCAATAAACACCTGTGTGGAGTTTTCTATGTTAGTTATACATATGGTTCTTGGAATACTGTTCTGAGTTCTGTTTTGAGTGTAAGTTCATCCCATCTCTTATTGATTATATGACTGAAAAGGGAGTGTGTTTTGAAAGTTGATTATGAGTCTATGCTATCAGGTTTATTTTTGTTGGAGAGCATGCAGATTTCATCTCTGGGTATGGTAGTGGCCTTTTTTATTAGGTTATTCGATACGAATACTAGTGAATATCCTTATTTAGTGAAATGTAGTGGGTTATAGTTGTATTTGTTGAGTTCACAGGTTTATATTGTTATCTATGTATATACAGATGTCAAGGAAGGCAATGGAGTCAGTGGATTTGTCATGGTCAAATTCAATAGAGCTGTGTGTAGAGTTTGAGTGTGTAAAGAATTTCTCTAGTTCGGCTTCAACTCATGTATTTATGAAAAGGATATCATCTATATATCTAGCATGAAGATGCAGTTTTTGTATATCTTTGGGTATACATAGATCTTTTTGAATTTCCCCATGAAGATATTAGTATAGAAGGGGGCAGCTACTGTGCCTATGGCACAGCCTTTCATTGGGAGGAAGTATCCATTATCAAAATTGGAACTATTGAGGGTAAGAATGTGTTACATAGGGGTGATTATCATATCTGTTTTGGATTCTTTACTGGTTCTATTATTAAGAGCTTATTTGAGGGCTACACTGCCTTCTTCATGTTTGATATTAGAATATATAGGGATTTGACATCCATAGTGATTATAAATGCTTTCTTTTGGATTGTTTTGATGTACGTGACTTGGTTCAAGAGGTCAGTAAAGTATTGTACGTAGGATTTAATTTGCGTAGCTAGGGGTTGGATGTGGTAGTTTACATATTTCAATAGTTTGATGGTGTGACACTTGGTGGAGATAATAACTGGTCTACCCAGGTTTTTTTATTTGAAGACTTTCTGAAGTAGGTAGGAGTGGGTTCAAATATATTTAGTACTCTTTTATCAATCATGTTATTGTTGTGCATCTCTGTAAGGGAGTGGGTTATTATGGTTTTGGTGTTCAGTGAAGGGTTCATCACGGAGTTCTTGGTAGAATTCTATGTTGTTTAGTTGAGTGTTAGCTTTCAAGAGGTATTCTTCAACATCGTAAATGACTCCTCTCTCATCTTCTCTAGAGATTATCAAGTTGGTATTGTTTTCAAGCTTGTCAAGGGACTCTCATTCATTGATGGTAAGGTTATCATGTGGTTGGAGCTACTGTGATTATGATGTAGGTTTTAATGTCCTTTCTAACAGCTAGTTCAAACGTTTCGATGGTGATGTCTATTATTTCTATCAATATTTGGACCATCCTCATCTTGGTTGTTTTTCATACAACATTTCGGCCGTTGTACTCTACGGCCTTCATCAGGTATCATCTGGTAGGTGTGGGGAAGTAACGAACTGAACCCTTTATGTCTATGTTCTTAGTGGTGAATGATTTGTTAGGGTTTATAAGTAGGTAAAAAATGTTGCTATCGTAGATCGATTTGCTAAAGTAGGCTCTCAGCTTAATTCTCCTGAAAAAATTTTTAAGGTCCTTATTTAAGATATTTTTGTTGACGTGTGTGGGAGCAGAATTTTAAGCTTTTATTCATGAGTATAAAGGTATCTCTGGTGAATCTAGGTTTACTGAGGTTGATCACTTAACCTTATGGGTCATCTTTGACGCTAATAGATTGTAGCTGTTGTTTAAGCTGTCTAAACCTCTCAGAAGATAGGATCATGTTTTCAGGAACCCCCTTCTGTGTGTAGAGGTTGGGGGGTTTCTTCAATTTAGGAAGAGTGTATGCGTGAGAAAATGGAGAGATCACCTTCAGATCAGGGCATTGGTGTGTGGGGTTTATAGAACTAATCGGATGTGTCCATGTGCAGGAGTGAGGATGGATATTTTTTCTTGCAGTCATTGTTCGTGGGAGCTCAAGGAATGGTAGAGAGATGGTTATTGTAGTGACTAGTGTTTTTGTTGTTTGTATTAGTAGAATTATGTGTGTTTGTACAAGTATTTTTGTTTCTGTTACTAGTTTTAGTCTTAGTGAGGATATTTATGTTATCCTTGTTAGTGTTAGTTATTATAGTGCATTTAATGATGTTTGTGTGTGTTATGCTCTAGTATGGGTATTGGTCATAGTCAGGTGTATAGATAATTGATTGAGAGTGGGTAATAGAGGTTTGATTTCCATCCAGACAAAATGAATGATGATTGGAGCCAATGTTCTGTCATCAGCTGACTGATTGTATTGCAAATCATTCTTCACATCGGTTTTGTTCATTAAATCATGTGACTTAATCAGAACAGAATATGATGTACACATTTGAATTGATGTTTAATGATAATCATATAATCTGAAACTGAAAATATCACTTGTTCACAGAGGTAAACGAACACAAAATAGAATTCAATAGAAGATATTTCTGCCATTTCCAGCAATGGGTTTAGCGATTTAGTCGTCATTGATAATAGCAGTAGTAAGAAAAAGAGCCTTCAGGTTCCACCTTAAAATAGTCAAGTAATACTCACTATATTTTTGAGAAGGGTCATTAACATTCAAAGAGTTTTGGGACCATCAAACTTCTTGAAGTTATAGTTTTCTATAGCCTTATTCAGGTGTACTGTCTGAATATAATGGTGGGAAATAGAAAATTTTTCTCTCTAATGTTAGCCACACTTATTGTAGGATGGGTGAAGAGAAACTAGCAAACATTATTGAACTGGGTAACTACAAAAAAAATAAAGACCCCAGCCTTATCTAAAGAGAGAAAAATGTCTCTACAGACAGTTGACGCATCATCACAGTAAACTACTCTATATGTTTGACCTCCTTAAAATTCGTATAACAGACATACTGTTAAGATCCAAAGTTAACTGCCATGTAACCAATTGAGTCACTTCCTGACTGATTTTTAAAACCTATGTCAGGCAAAAGACATTCAGCTCTGATGTGGTCAACAAAGTACCAATGAACGAAGCCTTGCGCATCCTATGAGACAAACTGGAGAATGACCAGAGATTAAAGAATCACACTGGCATCACCATTAATAAATTATTGGAGATGCCAATGTTTTGTGCTTAAACTATACATTTTCAGTTTGGACCTCAAATTTATCAACAGGAAGAAGGCTCGACTATGGATTCTCAACTTTCTCTGGTTATATCTAACATATACTTACAGAGTTTTTTGAAGATCTGGGCATGGGCTCATCATTGTTGAAACCCTCAGTCTGGCTTAGATACTAAGACAACAAATATATACTCTGGCCTCGCAGGGTGGGGTTGATGTGCTCCGAAAGCAACAATCCAAATCCTTCACAAAGAAATCACCTGTTCCTACAAAGTCACCGGTCCAACAGCGACCATTTAAACACAGCCCTAAGATTGTCAACAAAAGGACAACTTTATACATAGGCACCTACAACGTCAGAACACTGTCAACTGACATGCACTTAACTGATCTAGAAAGTGAAATCAAAAATGTCAAATGGGACTTCATAGGCATTAGCGAGGTGAGAAGACCTGGAGAGGAACTAATCGAACTGAGAAGCAGACATCTTCTTTACAGCTACGGTAAAGAGAAAGTAAAACAAAGTGGAGTTGGCTTTCTCATCAATAAGGACCTCAAAGACAATGTAACTGGCTTCAAAGCCGTCGCTGACCGAGTAGCTAGCGTCACAATACAACTTCCAAAACGATACAAACTCAATATAATCCAAGTCTACGCTCCCACTTCGCAATCAACCCAACAGGAAATACCCAACTTCTATGATGACCTGAACTCCCTACTCTAAGACACCAAAAAACACTTCAATGTTATCATGGGAGACTTCAACGCACAGGTAGGACAAAGAAATGAAGATTGCATCAGCAAATTCGGATACAAAGTACGGAACGAGAGAGAAGATCTTGTAAACTTTGCAACAGCTAATGGATTCAAAATCATGAACACCTTCTTCAAGAAGGGACCCAATAGGAAATGGACTTGGAAGAGCCCCAATCATGAAACAAAGAACAAAATAGACTACATCCTAATGGACAAAAACGATATCGTCAAGGACATCCAAGTCCTGAATTAAGTCAATGTAGGCAGCGACCACAGAATGGTACGATGTAAAATACAAGTAAACACCAACAAAGAACGCAGAAAAATGTTCCACACAAAACTGCAGCCTCTAAACATACCAAAAGAGCACACTTGATCTTTCAAACTCGAACTGAAAAACAGATTTAGAATTCTTACTGAACAAAACGACACCAACATCAACGAAATAAGCAACAAAATGACAGCGTCAATAATTGAAGTCGCCACCACATTGAAACTAATGAGTAAACAACCCATTAGCAAAATCTCAGATGAAACTAGAAATCTCATGGAAAAACGCAGAAACCTCAAGCTATCGACAACAACAAGAGAGAAAATTGAAGAAGCTGAACTAAATAAATTAATCAAGAAAAAACGAAGGGAAGACAGAAGGAGATACACGATGACAGTCATCAAATTGACTCTTGAAAAAGGTCGGGGCTTCAAAACAAAGGCCTCAACTCAGGACGAAGGCAAATACCTAGCATACTCGAGGAAAATGGAAACCTAACAACAGACAGAGACAGGATAGTCATACGTGCCAAAGAATTCTACCAAAAACTCTATTCGTCCAAAAAAGGACTACAAAACAATGAGCAAGATACGCAAGACGTGAGCAATAAACTCAAAGACTCCCCAAAAGTAACCCCGTAGGAGGTGAAAGAAGCCATTAAACAGACGAAGAAAGGAACAGCCCCTGGATCAGACAACATCACCATCGACCTACTCCGAAAAGCGGGTAAAATCATCACTAGGAAACTGGCCGTCCTCTTCAACTTGTGTCTAAAACACAGTAAAGTCCCAGACAATTGGAACACTGCTATCATAATGCTTTTATATAAAAAAGGAAACCCGAAAGACCTCAACTATTACAGGCCCATAAGCCTACTCAACTGTGTATACAAACTTTTCACAAAGATCATCACCAACCAAGTCTCAAAAACACTCGATGAAAACCAGCCGCGTGAACAAGCTGGCTTCAGAAGAAGCTGCTCGACCATGGACAACCTGCATTTGATAAGGCAGCTGAATATAGACTACCATTCGCCGGAGCATTTATCGACTTCAAAAAGGCGTTTGACTCAGTAAAAATCCTTAAGGTCATGGAAGCCATCAGTCGGCAAGGTGTAGATCCAGTATACGTTTAGGTGCTGAAACATATATACAATCACGGCAGCTCATTTATCAGGTTACATAAAGACGCGGACCCCTTTCAACTCCAGAAGGGAGTAAGACAAAGTGATACCAGCTCACCTAAACTCTTCACAGCCTGCCTCGAGATGATCTTCAGGAGGCTAGACTGCGAGGGTAAAGGAATTAAAATAGACGGTGAGTATCTGAGCAACCTCAGATTTGCAGATGACATTGCTCTTTTCACAGAGAACTTACACGACCTCCAACTAATGATACATGAACTAAATGAAGAGAACAAGAAAGTCGGCCTACACATGAACTTCAGCAAGACGAAGATCATGTGTAAACAACCACATCGGAGATAAAAACACTAAGATCAAAATCGAGGACACAGAACTCGAGAAAGTAGACCACTACATCTACCTAGGACAACAAATCTCCAGTAGATCCTCAAAAGAAGAAGAAATCAAGTGAAGAATCACACTAGGATGGCAAGCCTTTGCCAGAGCTAGCTTAACCTTAAAAAATAAGAAGATCCCATTAATCTAAAAAGAAGGGTGTATAAACAATGCATCCCCCCAATAATCACTTATGGAGCTGAAACATGAAACCTAACCAAGACACAGACTTGCAAATTAAAAACCATGCAACGTGCACATAAAAGAATTATGCTGGGCCTCACATGGAGAGACCACAAGACAGCACAATACATCTGAGAAAAGACAATAGTCAGGGGCATCATAGAATCCATTAAAATCTCAAATGGTGATGGGCTGGCCATGTTGCAAGAATGGCGGACAACCGATGGACATCACGACTCACGACATGGATCCCTCGAGATCACATGCGCAACTGAGGCCGGCAGAATATTAGATGGAGAGACGAGCTAGACAAGTTCAGGAAGTACTGGCTCCACGACGCCCATGATAGAGAAGTGTGGCAAATCCTGGGGAAGGTCTATGTCCAACGAAGGACGTTGAAAGACTGATGATGATGATGATGATGATGAAATAACAGTTATAGGTGAATAACGGTAACTGTCACCTTTTGTAAATTTCCATGTACTGAAAAAACCTCAAAGAAGCACAAAGTTTAGTCAAGAGCATAGAGACACAGGGATAATTTGCCAGAGCAAGGGCAATATTCATTTTATCATTTAAAAACTACCTGGCTTTGCAGATTTGTTTTAGCCAAAATTCAAAAGTAAGTTTTGTTCCTAAAATAGCTAATCATCAGTAGAGATGTCATAGGTCACTTTGGCAGACAGATTTCTACTCGAAAGTTTTTCCAAGGAGAAGAAAACCAAAGGCAATGGATTAAAAAGGAGAAAAACAACAAGTCAGCGAGTGAGGATGGGGGCTTTTTGGAAGGAACAGAAATCAAAATATGTTAAAATAGGCTAAAATATATCTCGGATAAATAAAGGGTTCGGTTCGTTACTTCCCAAAAAATCTCCCAGATGTTACCTGACGAAGGCTGTAGAGTGCAACGGCCGAAACGTATGAAAAACAACAAAGATGAGGATGGTCCGAATATTAATGGAAATAGGCTAAAATAGTTCGTTTTTTTTCCATCCGCTGCAAATGAGAGGATTTTTATATTATGCCATCTTTGAAAACATGCCCATACTGCTGGAAACTAAAAAAAAATTCTGTTGTATTTACGGAGATTCACTCAAGCCATCATTTAATCCACTTATTTCAAGAATTCTTTTTTTCTTCTTTTTATTCTAGTTTGGTCTATAAATCTCTCTCTCTTCCTGGAACAATTCTAAAATAGTAGACATGAGCTTCAAAAGAGAAAACAAAAAAAAAAAGCAAAGATAAAAGCTCTGACTCACAGAACTTGATTGCTTTTAATCACAATAAAATGAAAATTCTATCGTTAGTCTTGGAACTGCAATGAAATTTCCATAATTTTTAGTGTCTATATATTTGAAATCATTTTAAGGATTTAATAACGAAAGAATCGGATATTCATCATAAAAATAATTTGGTTTCTACTAGTAACATCTCATTTCCACACTTTCATTATAAAAGGAAACAACTAATATATCATTTGTCAAGTGGAGGTTATCCTTAGCTATAAAAACTATAGGTTCAGGTTTTCAAGTCATTTCCCTCTCTAAAGTGAATTTTGGTCACACCTGATAGCTAACAGACAATTTGCAGGCCTGCACATTGCCATTTACACTACCTCAAATAATGAGGTCAGTCCTGAAGCGTTCAACCCAGAATACCCAACACTCTCCTCATCCCAACCACTTACATCTTGTCTCTGGCTTGAGTCTTATTATCATGAGATCTATTAAAGAGATAGTTTTAATAAACAAAAACTCTTTGACTATTAGAAGAGCGAATATGATGCATAGATCATCATCATCAGTCTTTTAACTTCCGTTATTGGATATAGATCTTCCCCAGGATTTGCCAAAATTCTCTACCATGAACGTAGTAGCGTAGCAGAATACCTGTAGAGCACTAATATTCTAGCAGCTGACAGTTTAGGGCTAATGCAGGGATGTTTCAAGAATATTCGAGGATCCCCTGGCAAAGAAATATACAGGGGCCCTTAAAACTCTCGCTCCTATCACATTAAGATCAGGATTTTCAACTTGGAAATTTGCAGCGCAACATTGCAGAAGATTTAGGTTTATAGAAGGTTCTTTATAAATGCTATTTAATAAAATGAACCTTAATTCTTATTTTCTAAATTGAATTTCAGCATCCCAGGAATTTCATGGCCCCTGTGGATGTTCCCAGTGTGCTCATGCTAAGGTTGTGTGCCTGTTTTGTCTACCTTTTTGACAAGGAGCTCTAGAACCTGAGAAAAGATCTCAAGGACAACAAGAGTCCAACAAATACCTAGTACCAGGTAGGTCTAGTCTAGCAATTTTCGACAGGGGAGAGGCACACGGCTCCTTTGTTGCACTGGCATATTTGAAGGGGGCCATAGACAAAAATAATGAATGAATTTATCTGTTTGCTATGTATCCCTGTCTGGAACACGAAACAGTTCTCAAGGGGAACATGGTCAAAAAAAACAACAAAAAGGTAAAGAATGGCTAGAATCGAACAAATCATTGACACATTTCATTATACACGGAAGCAATAGGAGAAAATATTGAAGGGAATTTAAGAAGCAAATAAGGATTTGAAAATCCAAGAAAATCTGTAAGATTCTTGAGTAGCACTCAGACGGATAAACCCCATTCCGAGGCGTGGATATACAACTAGATATAATCCTCAATAAAAAGAGATTGACAGGAAGTCAGAAAAAAAGAGGAACAAATGATACGTATATATTTAGTAGATATATGAAGAAATTAAACGTATAGTCTAGGCTTAATGATTACAAAAACATCAATAGTAGCACACTTGGATAGATGTATTTACCAGAAACTAAATCTGTTTTTTTTATTATTGTTTGTTAAAGAATATGAAAGACTACTAGATAGAATCATCAGCTAACAGAGAAACAATCAACACATTGATATCAAGTATCTACATGGATAGATAAAACATATAAGTGGTCAGCACTTGGAGTTAAGCAACATCAAGCCAGGTCATTACCAACATGGATGACCATCTGAGGACACCAGGTGCTGTAAACAACTGGAAATCAATCCTTGGCCAAGCAATACCAAAGTCTTCAAAATACCAAAATGCCCATCTGATAAAGAGTAAGATTGAGGATATCTCTGATGATAATGACACCAACCAATAAAGAATGATAACTTTAAAATTTTCTATTCTTTTAGACTATGAATTATCATTTCGAGAGATTTTATTTTTCCACAATATTTTTGGAAAAAATTACAAAATGGAGATATCACCTGAAGATGACTGGAGAAGAGACCATCGGATACGTAGATGATAAAACATTTTCAAATGAAGATTTACTTTTACCAATCCTGTAACACAGCGGAAGGTTGCTTGGGCACAACATATGATTTTAACATGTGTTTCCCAATGACAAGACAGCCTATCGGAACACATCCCTCTTCACACTGGTTTGAGATCAGAGTTATTCATCTCCTAGACTGGTTGCCAACCAAATCTGAGATGTATACATGACCTTCTTGAGGGATTTAGTGTGAAATGAACACAAACTGTCTCAGCCAGATTTCAAACTTAGCTTGACAACTCAATTTTTCATGCCATTAAACATTCGGCCACTCTGCACCACCATAAATGTGGATGCAAAGTCTGAGAAGAAAAAAATATGAAAAAAAACCATGAGCCTTAGATGACTTACCCCCAGAGGGCAACAGCAAGGTGAAGTTAAGCACAAAGTTGTTGGTGGTGTGGTAATCATTCGGACATGACCTTTGCTCGTCATGGATGGTGAGTCCAGCAATTTGAGGACGAGCAGAAGAATCCGTAGATTGCAAGTTGTTGCCACTGCTACTACTGCTTGAAGACGTGACATCGGAAATGGTAGGGTCCACTGATTCAGGAATATTTTGCATTGAGAAACTTGAGTAACTGCTTCGGTTCCGACTCTTCTCAAGCTCCCTCTTCACATCTTGACAACCTGGATGAACAGACAACAAAAAATAAATATTAATACATCTATACCTAGCAAAAATAAATCACCATATTCTGGATCTGCATCATGGATAATTATCTAAAATTATCTTTTAAAAAAAAAGATTTAAAAACAAAATGGCATATGATTTGGGTACTGTTGGTTTCAAAATGACCATAGAGAACTAAGAATGCACAAAGGAGGAGGGGGCTTCCAGTGGTGTGCTTGTGGAAATTTTTATCAAAAAATGTCTGGAAAAAAGGATATTGAAATTGTTGGTAAAAAAACAAAAACATCCAACATTTTCAGATGGTACCAAGTGGTATACTCATCAGGAATGAGAACAAGAGCATCCAGAGAGACACATACACACAGTCAAAAAGAAAAACCTGAAGCCTTCTTGGAAAGTTGGTCGGGCATGTGTGTGGTTATGTTGATTCAATAAGAGAGTAGAGATTAACGAAGAGCAAGATTTACATCCACACATATATCAGAATATTAACTCCAGATTTCATACAAGAAAAAAGATGTTAATTTCATAATGAGACTAATCTCTGCTGAAAATTACCTCCTTTCAAATTTACATAGTAAATGTAACCATCTTCGACTCTGCCACATCAGAGATTCAATTTAAATTAGAAATGATTTGGAGATTATTGTGATATTAACAGTTGATAGTCTCAGTCATCATCATCATTATATATATACATATATATATATATATATATATATATATATATATATAAATACATACACATGCATATTAATATATATACATGACGAAGTGCTCAAGGCACACTCACAGACACACACATATATATATATATATATATATATATGTGAGAGAGTGCTCAGGGCACACTCTAATACATATCACGAACTCCATTATATGATATTGAAATTTATTTGAAATGATCTCCAATCGTTACAGTTATTACATCACACAGTTTTATCAACGTAAATTAAAAAAAAGAAAATGGGCACGAAGCAGGAATCAAACTTTAAACCTATAAGGTAGCCGGTCCATAATATCAATGGCTTTATCCTTGAGCTGAACAGTCACCCGTGATATGATAACCAAATATTTGCTTTTACACATTTTCCCATCATGTATTTCCCTCAGTATATTCTTTCAATTTCAACACAAAGTTATGTCATAAACAGATAGACACAAACATACACAAACATATATGTATATATAAGTAAAATAACAAAAAGAGGAGTGACCACTGAATTTTCAAATTGACATTTCAAACATCACAAGCATAATCGTGGAAAGATGGTGCTACAAGAACACAAATGCCTATAAAGTTAGTCATGTATATTGTAGTGGGTGGGGGACACAATGTGTTATTACTTCAATCATGTGATAATTTTATTAACAAAACACTCACAAACCAATGTTATTACCATCAAGTTTCTAGCATTATAAATATATAAAGGTAATATATATATGAATATATACACACACGGATGGATACACATGTGAAAAGGCATATATATATATATATATATATATATATATATATATATGTATATATGTATATTTATATATAATGGCATAAATATGTATATATATGAAATGGCAAATATATATATGGAATAGCAAATATATATATGAAATAGCAAATATATACATATATATATATATATATATATATATAGCAAATATATACATATATATATATATATATAGCAAATATATATATGTGTATATATATATAAAATGGCAAATATATATATGTGTATATATATAAAAAATGGCATATATATATATATATGTATAGATATATAAAATACCATATATATATATATATAAAAAACCATATATACATATATGTATAGATATATATATATGTATATATACACACATGTATATATATAAAATGGCATATATATATATATATCCATCTATACATATAGAATGGCGTATATATATATATATCCATCAATACATATAAAATAGCATATATATATATATCCATCTACATATATAAAATGGCATATATATGAATAAATGTATATACATAAAATGGCATATATATATACATGTATATATACATAGAGAAAATGGCATATATATATACGTGTATTATGTATATTGAATGGCATATATATATGGACGTGTATACATATAGAATGGAATATATAGATACACTTATATAAAATAGCATATATATATATATATAAATGGCATGTATATCTATGCATATACATGAAATGGCATATATATGTATGTGTATATATGATATAGCATAAATATATATGTGTATGTATATAAATTGGCATATATTTATATACATGTGTATATATAAAAATTGGGATATACATATGTTTACATATACATATATTTGCTATTTAATATATATACGTATATATATGTGCCATTCTGTATATATATTCAATTTCATATATATATACATATATATATATGTGCCATTCTGTATATATACTTGTATATATATGCAATTTATATATATATATATATATATATATATATATATATATATATATATATATATATGTTTATGTGCCATTTTATATATATATGCCATTTTGTATATATACAAGCATATATATGCCATTTCATATATATACATGCCATTTCATATATATACATATATATACATGCCATTTTTATATATATATACATATGTATATGCTATTATATATATATATATATATATGTATATATATATATATATATATATATATATATATATATATATATATATATATATATATATATACATTCATTCATATATGCTATTTTATATATATATACGTATGTATATGATATTTTATATATATATGTACGTATGTATGATATTTTATATATACATAAAAATATACATGCCAATTTATATATGAACATATACATATATATATATATACATTCTTATGTATATTGATATATATATATATATATATATATATATATGCCGTTTTATATATATTTATATCCATATGCCATTTCTTATGCATTCATATATATATGTATTTATATGCCATTTTATATATATATATATATATATGACATTATATATATATATATATATATATATATATATATGACATTATATATATATATATATATATATATATATATATGACATTATATATATATATATATATATATATATATATATGACATTATATATATATATATATATATATATATATATGACATTATATATATATATATATATATATATATATATGACATTATATATATATATATATATATATATATGACATTATATATATATATATATATATATATATATATATGACATTATATATATATATATATATATATATATATGACAATATATATATATATATATATGACAATATATATATATATATATATATATATATATATATATATATATATATGACATTATATATATATATATATATGACAATATATATATATATATATATATATATATATATATATATATATATATGACATTATATATATATATATATATATGACATTATATATATATATATATATATATATATATGACATTATATATATATATATATATATATATATATGACATTATATATATATATATATATATGACATTATATATATATATATATATATATGACATTATATATATATATATATATATATATATATGACATTATATATATATATATATATATATGACATTATATATATATATATATATATATGACATTATATATATATATATATATATATATGACATTATATATATATATATATATATATATGACATTATATATATATATATATATATATGACATTATATATATATATATATATATATGACATTATATATATATATATATATATATATATGACATTATATATATATATATATATATATATATGACATTATATATATATATATATATATATATGACATTATATATATATATATATATATGACATTATATATATATATATATATATATATATGACATTATATATATATATATATATATATGACATTATATATATATATATATATATATGACATTATATATATATATATATATATATATGACATTATATATATATATATATATATATATGACATTATATATATATATATATATATATATATATATATATATAAGCAAATAAATATATATATATATTAACAAATAAATATATATATATATATATATATATATGCATATAAATATTTATATATATATATTAGCAAGTAAATATATACATATATATATTAGCATATAAATATATATATATATATATTAGCATGTAAATATATACATATATATATTAGCATATAAATATATATATATATATATTAGCATATAAATATATATATATATATATATATATATATATATTAGCATAAAAATATATATATATATTAACATATAAATATATATATATATTAGCATATAAATATATATATATATTAGCATATAAATATATATATATATTAGCATATAAATATATATATATATTAGCATATAAATATATATATATATTAGCATATAAATATATATATATATTAGCATATAAATATATATATATATTAGCATATAAATATATATATATATATATATATATATATAAATATATATATATATTAGCACAAATATATATATATTTAGATATATTAGCATATAAATATATATATATGTATATATATATATAATGGTACATGTACACGTACATATATATAAAATGGCGAATATATATACGTAAATATGTGAAATCAAATATATATATATATATGTATGAAATGGCACATGTATATAACAAATGGTACACACATATATATATATACATGTATATCAAATGGCACACACACACACACATATATATATATATAAAATGGCACACAGATATATATATATATATAAAATGACATATATATGTATATATATATATATATATACATATATATGAAAACGCATATTTAGATATAAAAATCTATATATATATATATAAAAACGCATACATATATATATATATATATATGAAGAAACGTATACATATATATATACATATATATCTATGTATATATATTAAATGGCACATATATATACATGTAGAATGGCATACATGTATATATATATATATATATATATATATATATATATATTCATATATAGAATGGCATACATACATATATTTATACAGAATGGCATACATATATATATTTATATAGAATGGCATACATATATATATATATATATATATAAAATGGCATACCTTTATATATACATAAAATGGCATACATGTATATATATATATATAAAATGGCATACATGTATATATATATATATAAAATGGCATACATGTATATATATATATATAAAATGGCATACATGTATATATATATATATAAAATGGCATACATGTATATATATATATATAAAATGGCATACATGTATATATATATATATAAAATGGCATACATGTATATATATATATATAAAATGGCATACATGTATATATATATATATAAAATGGCATACATGTATATATATATATATAAAATGGCATACATGTATATATATATATATAAAATGGCATACATGTATATATATATATAAAAAATGGCATACATGTATATATATATATATAAAAAATGGCATACATGTATATATATATATATATAAAATGGCATACATGTATATATATGTATAAAATGGCATACATGTATATATATGTATAAAATGACATACATGTATATATATGTATAAAATGACATACATGTATATATATATAAAATGGCATACATGTATATATATATAAAATGGCATACATGTATATATATATATATAAAATGGCATACATGTATATATATATATAAAATGGCATACATGTATATATATATATATAAAATGGCATACATGTATATATATATATAAAATGGCATACATGTATATATATATATAAAATGGCATACATGTATATATATATATATAAAATGGCATACATGTATATACATATATAAAATGGCATACATGTATATATATATAAACATATATATATGAAATGGCATACATCTATGTATATATATATATATATGGCATTTATACATTTATAGTTATAAAATAGCATCCATACATATATATTCATAAAATGGCATATATACATATATATTCATATAATGGCATACATATTTTTAAATTTTTATAATGGCAAACGTATATTTACATTCATATAATGGCATACATATTTATATTCATAGAACGGCATACATATATTTATGTATATAAAATGGCATATATGTACATATATATTCGAAATGGCATATAAATACATATAAAATGGCATATATGTATGTATATATATATATATATATATATATATATATATATATATAAATACATATATACAACGGTATATATATATGTGTATATATATATGAAATGGTATAAATATATGAATATATATATACATATATAAAATGGCATATATACACATGTATATACATAGAAAATGGCACATATATAGAAATGTATACATATATAATATGGCATATTATATGTATATGTATAAGATATGGTATAAAATGGCATACATGTATATATATATATATAAAATGGCATACATGTATATATATATATATAAAATGGCATACATGTATATATATATATATAAAATGGCATACATGTATATATATATATATAAAATGGCATACATGTATATATATATATATAAAATGGCATACATGTATATATATATATATAAAATGGCATACATGTATATATATATATATAAAATGGCATACATGTATATATATATATATAAAATGGCATACATGTATATATATATATATAAAATGGCATACATGTATATATATATATATAAAATGGCATACATGTATATATATATATATAAAATGGCATACATGTATATATATATATAAAAAATGGCATACATGTATATATATATATATAAAAAATGGCATACATGTATATATATATATATATAAAATGGCATACATGTATATATATGTATAAAATGGCATACATGTATATATATGTATAAAATGACATACATGTATATATATGTATAAAATGACATACATGTATATATATATAAAATGGCATACATGTATATATATATAAAATGGCATACATGTATATATATATATATAAAATGGCATACATGTATATATATATATAAAATGGCATACATGTATATATATATATATAAAATGGCATACATGTATATATATATATAAAATGGCATACATGTATATATATATATAAAATGGCATACATGTATATATATATATATAAAATGGCATACATGTATATACATATATAAAATGGCATACATGTATATATATATAAACATATATATATGAAATGGCATACATCTATGTATATATATATATATATGGCATTTATACATTTATAGTTATAAAATAGCATCCATACATATATATTCATAAAATGGCATATATACATATATATTCATATAATGGCATACATATTTTTAAATTTTTATAATGGCAAACGTATATTTACATTCATATAATGGCATACATATTTATATTCATAGAACGGCATACATATATTTATGTATATAAAATGGCATATATGTACATATATATTCGAAATGGCATATAAATACATATAAAATGGCATATATGTATGTATATATATATATATATATATATATATATATATATATATAAATACATATATACAACGGTATATATATATGTGTATATATATATGAAATGGTATAAATATATGAATATATATATACATATATAAAATGGCATATATACACATGTATATACATAGAAAATGGCACATATATAGAAATGTATACATATATAATATGGCATATTATATGTATATGTATAAGATATGGTATATACTAAATGTATGAATATAAAAATAATTGCATATACATATATATATATATATATATATATATATATAATGGTATGTATTCATATTTATATAAAATAGCATATATATACATGCATATATATACATAAAATGGCATATATACATATGTATATATATATTTATATGTGATAAAATAGCATACATATATAAATGTATATACATGTATAAAATGGGGTATATTTATATGTATATATAAGTATATATATAATGGCACATATATATACGTGTATATATATATATACATAAAAACGTATATATATATACGTGTATATAGATAAATAAAAAATGGCATTTATATATAAATCTATATATATATATATGTAAAATGGCATATATATGTACGTGTACATATATAACAAATATACGTAAATAAGTATATAAATTGTATATTCATAAATATGTATATATGTGTAAAATGGCATATGTATAATTATATATAAATATATATGAAATGGTGAATATACATATATGTAATACATATACATAAAATGGCATATATATATATAATGGCATAAATATGTGTATATATATACATCATGGCACACATATATACATAAATATAAAATGGCATATATACATATAAAGTGGTGTATTTATATATATGTATATATATATATATATATATAAAAAATGGTATATATATATGTATATATATACAAAATGGCATACATATATATATACATGTTTATATATATATGAAATGGCATATATATATTTGTATATATATATATACATATAATTATGGCATATTTATATACGTATATATACAAATAAAATGGCATATAACAGTATATATGTATATATACATATAAATTGGCATATAAATATATATATGTACGCATATATATATATATATATATATATATATATATATATATATATAGTAATCGTATATATATATATATGTATATATATGTAATCGTATATATATATATATATATATATATATGTAATCGTATATATATATATATATATATATATATGTATATATATATATATATATATATATATATAAATGGCATATATGTGTATATCATTTATATATATCTCTATACATAAAATGGCATATATATATGTATATATATATATAGAATTGCATATTTAAATGTATGTATATACATATATAATGATATATATATATACGTATATATATGAAATAGCATATATATATACAGATGTATATATATATAAAAAATTGCACATATATACAGATGCATACATATATAATATAGCATATACATATGTATATATATATATATATATATTGCATGTATATATATACATATGTATATATATATATATGGCATATATATAGAGATGTAAACATATAAAATATGTTATATATATATACGTACGTACACATCTATAATATAAAATCCCTTAATAAACTAAAAAACAATATAAACTTGATCATCACAAGAGCTGATAAGGGTTGATCCATAGTCATCTGGGGTTCAGATGAGTACCTCACAGAAGCAAACTCACAATTTCTTCAAAGAACTCCCCAAAGACTCTTTTAAGGAATACACAAACACAATAACCTAATCCCTAACAGAATTACACAATAGCATTATGATAGATAAAAGGACACAAAATATACTGAAACTCACTTCCACAAAGCCCGCAAGGTTCTACCTACTCGCCAAAATCCACAAACCAAATAACCTAGGTAGACCAGTCATCTCCTCCACAAACTGCCACACTACCAAACTATCCAAATTTGTAGACCACTTCATCCAACCCTCAGCAACACAAATTAAATCATACATACGTGACACCACAGACCTCCTAAACAAAATCAAACAGATCACAGCAATCCCAGACAAAGCACTTCTAGTCAGTATGGATGTTAAATCCCTATCCTCCAACATCAAACATGATGAAAGTATCCTAGCACTTACAGAAGCCCTAAACAATAGAACTACTAAAGATCCTAGAACTAGAACAATCACCACTCTTATGCACCACATTCTCTAAATAGCTTCAACTTTAATAATAGGCACTTTCTCCAGGTGAAAGGCTGCGCCATAGGCACAGTAGTGGCCCCATCCTAGGCTAATATCTTCACGGGTAAATTTGAAGAAACCTACATTTACCCAGAGATATATAATGACTGCATCTTTTACGGTAGATACATAGACGACATTTTTTTCATATATACAGGCGAAAAAACAAACTAGACAATTTCTTTATACATCTAAACTCGGCACATGACTCTATTAAGTTTGACTTCACAACATCCACCGACTCCATAGCCTTCTTAGACACGCATATATATAGATGACAACAGAAACCTCAAAACTACCCTCTACACTAAACCCTGGGACACCCACAATTACCACCACTCCAAATCAGCCCATCTCCAACACTTAAAAAGAAGCCTACCATTTTCACAAGCTTTTAAAATTAGAAGAATCTGCTCTACTAATAGAGAACTTAACAGACACAAACATAACCTAATACAATATTTCATCCAACGAGGTTATCCGCTAGATGACACAAAAAAACAAATAAAAAAAGCGACTGGAATACCCAGAGATGAACCCTTATACTGTCCCACAATAACAAACCCAACTGCATACCCCTTATAACAACCTTCAACAACACACTCCCACCCTTAGCACACATCATCAATAATAGATGGAACATTCTCACAATCAAAACAAATCTAAAAGAAACATTCACAGACCCATGTGTTATCTCCTACCGCAGACCCAAAAACATCAGAGACAAGATCAGTAGCAATAATATCGTTAACAATAAAGTCGTACACAAAAATACACCTAGAACAATTAAATTCTGCACACCTTGCAACATAAGAAACAGTCTATGTTGCAACCACCTCAAGTACACCAACACATTCACAAGCACTACCACAAAAGAGAGTTACCACATATATCACAATAGCAACTGCCGCAGTAAGAACATTATATACCTTCTAGAGTGCAAAAGATGTAAGTTACAGTACACAGGCAAGTCTGAGCGGCAATTTAATATTAGACTCAACAATTATAGACATAGGATCAAGTCAAAAAATAATCGTAGCCCACTTCCCGTAAAACTACACTTTCGCACACCCGACCACAATTTGGCCACTGACGCTAGCTTCACCATCATAGAAAAAATAGAAAAAAATACTCCAATTGACATGACTGAAGTTCTAGAGAAACACGAAGACATGTGGATCAACAAACTTAAAACCCTATATCCTAATGGATTAAATACTAAACTGAACAACCCTCACAACACAGAACCCTGATATACACAACTCCTATCATTAATATCCTCACACCCACATCTAATACACATTCAATAATGGAAGCTTCAAAGTCACCTAGACCCATAGGAAAAACTTCACCTTAGCCTGTTATAACCCCTGTCCAAATCATAGCCAAAAGATTTTCAATAACTGATACCTATGTACCTCCTTGACCTCAACACCCCTCCTTGTACACTATCCCAAAAGTACCAGAAAACCCAACTCCACATGCTACACCCTACCTTGAAACACTCTGCCCTCCCAAAGATCAACTGCTGCTGCTTTACCAAAGAACTGATACCTACTGGTCATTATTCCATTCAGCAGGGATCCTCCTGCAGCCCTGACAACAAAACTCACCCACAATGCATAGCTCCAGGCAGTGGACTCTGGTTCCACATGGTACATTTTAATACAAACTCACACAGCTAACACGACTAACGATGGGAAGAATCCCGAAAGATGTATGGACTATTGACTCATGAAGATTGATGAATCTTACCACCAAACACATCATCCCCGAGTCTGTCTAACTCTCTAAAGTACACATTATATAATATGGCATATATATGGAAATGTATAAATATATAATAGGGTTAATATATGGATATGTATACGTATATAATATGGCATATATATACGTGTGTATATGTATATAAAATAGCATATTATATTTATATATATATATATATGTATGTATAAATATATAATATAGCATATTCAGATGGATATAAATATATATATATATATATATATACATATATGAAATGACATATATATATGTATCTATATAAAAAG
>CAUOPZ010000305.1:5000-10000 GCA_963457665.1 Thysanoteuthis rhombus
CGTCGTCGTCGTCGTCTCGTACGTGTTGTCGTTAGAAAACGATGATAACACTTGAACGATGATACCTGGTTGATCCTGCCAGTAGTCATATGCTTGTCTCAAAGCTTAAGCCATGCAAGTGTAAGTTCACGCCACGCATTAGAACGGGCGAAACCGCGAATGGCTCAGGAACCGGACCTAATCCTCGGGACCGTAATCCTCCTCGGAGGCGATGGATAACTGTGGCAATTCTAGAGCTAATACATGTGACACAGGCCGCGATCGGCCGTCGCGTCGTGGTCGCCTCGCCTTCTTGCGCGCTGGCACCCGCGGCGGCCGTCTTGGGTCGCGGCGCTACATATTAGACTGAGACCGATGCGCGATTTCCGCCCTCTCGTGTCGTCGTTTCCGTGCGTGCGTGCTCCGGCGTGTGCGTGCGGTCGATGGCGCGGGGCCAAAGGACGGCGCGCTCCGCTTTGGTGACTCTGGATAACTCACTGGTCGATCGCACGGGCTTCCACGCCCGGCGACGGGTCCCTCGAGGGTCCGCCCTATCAACTGTCGACGGTCGGTTAAGTGCCTACCGTGGTTACTACGGGTAACGGGGAATCGGGGTTCGATTCCGGAGAGGGAGCATGCGAAACGGCTACCACATCCAAGGAAGGCAGCAGGCGCGCAAATTACCCACTCCCGGCACGGGGAGGTAGTGACGAAAAATAACGACGCGGGACTCTGTCGAGGCCCCGCGATCGGAATGAGTACACTTCAAATCCGTTAACGAGGACCAACCGGAGGGCAAGTCTGGTGCCAGCAGCCGCGGTAATTCCAGCTCCGGTAGCGTATATTAAAGTTGTTGCGGTTAAAAAGCTCGTAGTCCGAACTCGGGTTCGTGGTCGCTCACGCGGCCCCGGGGCGGCGGCGCCATCGTCCATCGTTGACTTTGGTCGTCCGTTCGCATTCCCGGCCCTTTCCGCCGGTGTCGATCGCTGTATAGACGGCCGCGGGTGGAGCCGGTGCGAGGCGTGACTCCGTCATTTCGCGGCGTGGGGGGCTCTCGTCCTTCCGGGTAGTCTTCCGCTTTATTGCGGTTGTTCTCTCGGTCGGTTCGGCGTCTTTCCGCGTCGTCGTCTTTTCGGTTCCGGGCTCTCGGGCCCCCTCGTGCCACGCGACCCCGCGTTGCCGTCGGCGATTTCTCCTCCAAGGGTGCTCTTAACCGAGTGTCCGCGGCGGCCGGTACGTTCACTTTGAAAAAATTAGAGTGCTCAGAGCGGGCTGTTCAAGCTTGCATACGATAAGCATGGAATGATGGAAGAGGGCCTCGTCTACGTCTGTCGGTCTCCGTCTACGGCGAGGCAATGATCGAAGGGAGCGGTCGGGGCCACTCGTATTGCGACGTTAGAGGTGAAATTCTTGGATCGTCGCAAGACGAACTGCAGCGATGGCGTGTGGCAAGCACGTTTTCCTCGATCAAGAGCGAAAGTCGGAGGTTCGAAGACGATCAGATACCGTCGTAGTTCCGACCGTAAACGATGCCGACCGGCGATCCGCCGGCGTTCGCTTCCATGACCCGGCGGGTAGCCTGCGGGAAACCAGAGTTCGGTTCCGGGGGGAGTATGGTTGCAAAGCTGAAACTTAAAGGAATTGACGGAAGGGCACCACCAGGAGTGGAGCCTGCGGCTTAATTTGACTCAACACGGGAAAACTCACCCGGTCCGGACACCGGTAGGATTGACAGATCGATAGCTCTTTCTCGATTCGGTGGGTGGTGGTGCATGGCCGTTCTTAGTTGGTGGAGCGATCCGTCTGGTTGATTCCGATAACGAACGAGACTCCGGCCTGCTAACTAGTGCGCCGATGTGAGTGCGGCGCCCTCGCGCGTCGTGTGCGGGCACGCGGCGGCGGGTGTCGATTTTTGTGATCGTCCCCCCGTCGTGTCCGGGTCGGTTTCTCACGCACTTCTTAGAGGGACGGGTGGCAGAAAGCCACACGAGGCGGAGCGATAACAGGTCTGTGATGCCCTTAGATGTCCGGGGCCGCACGCGCGCTACACTGGAGGTATCAGCGGGGACTTCGCCCCGGCCCGAGAGGGTCGGGAAACCTCTCAACCACCTCCCGTGATAGGGATCGGGGCCTGTAACCAACCCCGTGAACGAGGAATTCCCGGTAGGCGCGGGTCAACAGCCCGCGTCGATCACGTCCCTGCCCTTTGTACACACCGCCCGTCGCTACTACCGATCGAACGGTCCGGTGAGGTCCTCGGATCTGGCCGACGACGCCGCCGGGTTCGGGACGACGGGGGTCCTCGCGGCCCTCCCGCCCCTTCGACCTCGGCGTTCGACGCCTGGAGAAGACGACCGAACCCGATCGTTTAGAGGAAGTAAAAGTCGTAACAAGGTTTCCGTAGGTGAACCTGCGGAAGGATCATTACCGTTGTCGTTGTTGTTGTTGTTTCCTTTTCGTTTCTGTCGAAACGAACAAGCAAACCTAACACTACTACCAAAAACCCGGGGGAAGAGAGAAAGAAAAGAAAGAAAGGAAGTGAGCGGGAGAGATGCGGAGAGGGAGCGACAGCAAGCCGAGAGAGAGAGGGACGCGCGTCGCGAGGTACGGAGCTCGCCGTCGTCGTTGTTGATGTAACAACCGATGACGATGACGATGACGATGAAGGGAGCGCGATGGCCCGCGGGTGAGCTACTACTGCTACTGCACCGGCGCTCAGTCTTGTCGGTCGGTGCCGCGGCCGCTCTTGAAGAGTCTCCGCCCGCCGTCACAGGCGGAGACCGCCCGGTCCGGGGCGCGCTCGTCTCGAAAACTTTTCTTCTTCGTCGACCACGTCTCCGTACGTCCATCTCCCTTTCTCTTTGTTTCTCCATTCCCGTTATCGTTGTTCTTGCTCTTCTTCCTCTTCTTCTTCTCCTTCCCTCGCCTCGTACACACCACGACCACCTCGTGAAAAAATTGAAAAAAAAAAAAAAAAAGCAAAAAAAAACAAAAACCGAAAAGAAACCCTGGACGGGGGATCACTCGGCTCGTCCGTCGATGAAGAGCGCGGCCAGCCGCGAGAACTGATGCGAATTGCAGGACTCAGTGAACATCGACACCTCGAACGCACATTGCGGCTTCGAGATCCCTTGTCTCGGGGCCCCGTCCGGTCGAGAGGCGGAAAATTGCATGTCCTCCCCGTCTCCGATAAAAAGAAGAAGGAGACCGGGGAAACATCTCACCGTCCCCGTGCGCGATCGCCTTTTCACTGTCGCGCGGTGGAAACCGGGAAGTCGCAGCTCGGGACTAACCACTACTACTATTATGGTAGTCGTCCTGCTGCTCCGTCTCCCGTTCTGCAGACCGCGGAGTCGCTATCTATCGACCGCGTGCAGAGCTAAGCGTTGCTGGACGTTGCCGGAGAGGATGATGACGATGATGACGACGCCGAATGCCGAAAAATTCGGGATCGCAACACGCCCCCCCTCGGTCCGTGCGCTCGAGCCGCGACGAAGACCACGAGGACGTGGTGGTGGTGGTAGTACTACTACTACTAGCACGTCCCCCTGCCGTTCTATCCGCGGCCGCCCGCGTGAGCGCCAGCTCGTTTCGCTCTTTGGGGAACTTGACGACCTTGAGCGTTCGAGCGTCGAGTGGGGGGCCGCCGCCCTCCCGTCGTCGTCGTTGTCGTCGTTGACCTATGTCATCTCGTCGTCGTTCCGATCCGCAAGCAGCGCAAAGAAAATGAACACACACACACCACCGCCCTCGGCTCGGTCGAGACGACCCGCTGAACTTAAGCATATCGCTAAGCGGAGGAAAAGAAACCAACCGGGATTCCCTTAGTAACGGCGAGTGAACCGGGAGAAGCCCAACGCCGAATCCCGTCGCAAGTAAAAGGCTTCGGGACGTGTGGCGCACGGGTCGGAGGCAGCCGTTCGTTTCGTCTCGCGTAGTTCGGAGTTCCCTCGATCGGGGCCGCCCGCGGCGGGTGCCAGGCCCATTCGGTGCGGACGGCGAGCGACGGCCTTCGATCCGAGAGTCGGGTTGCTTGGGAACGCAGCCCAAATCGGGTGGTAAGCTCCATCCAAGGCTAAATACCGGGACGAGTCCGATAGTCGACAAGTACCGTGAGGGAAAGTTGAAAAGAACTTTGGAGAGAGAGTTCAAGAGAACGTGAAACCGCCCAGGGGTAAACGGGTGGGACCGTTCACCGCGATCGCGGGGGGACTCAGTCCGGTGCTGCGCAAGTTGCCCAAACTCGATTTGTGTGTTCGGCGGCGGGGGTTCGCGCCTTCGCCGTCGTTCCGAGGCCGGGTGGGCGTCGATCGTCGTCTCCCTCGCGGGTGGCGGCGATGTCTCTCGCTTTTGCGCTCGTGTCGCCGACGGACGGTCACGTCTCGCTCGGCATCAATGGCGCGGGCGCTTCGGCGCGACGCCTCGCCCGGTCGGCTCCGGACGCACTTCCCCTCCGGTCCGTCGTCGCGACCCGTTCCCGGCGTGCAGGTCGACGCGCGGTGTCCCGTGGGCGGAAGTCGAACTTTAAACTTCCCGTTTCCCCTTCGGGGGTTTGCGGGGAGTCGTCTTCTGTCGGGCCCGCGACCGTACTGCCCCTTTCTGCCGGGGACGGAGGAAATCCAACGCGTGATCCCTTACACGTGGCGAGCCGGTTTTTTCTCGTCGGACGTCCCGCGCGAAACCTACCTTCGCCCCACCGTCTCGGGCGCGCGCGGGGAAGAGTTGCGAGTTCTCGAAACCGGCGCGGCCGCGTCGATTATTCGCACCTCGTCGGCCCCCTCGCCCGCGGATCCAACCGGGTCCCGGGCTAAGGTCCGGTCGGCGTCGTTGCTCGGCGCCGCTTTACTCTGCCGCCCGCCACCTCGGGTCAGCGACGTGCATCGGCAACCCACCCGACCCGTCTTGAAACACGGACCGAGGAGTCCTGGCCGTTCGCGAGTCGTAGGGGCCCCCCTGACTAACCCCGGAGGCGTAGCGAAAGCGAGAGAGCGCGTTGGAGGGCACCGGTTCCGGAGAGGTGT
>CAUOPZ010000305.1:15000-22500 GCA_963457665.1 Thysanoteuthis rhombus
AACTGCAGCTACTAACGCCGCTGCCGTCGCCGTTCCTTCTCGTTCCTGACAGGCACTCGGCCGCTGCAGACGATGCAGTTTCTCCCGGCGTCAGGCGAGATCGTCTGCAGCTCGAGCAGCACGGCTCGACTCGTCTATCGCCACGAATCGAAAGTGTTGTGAAAAATCTGAAAAATAAAATGAAATTGAAAAATTAACGCAGGTGTATATTACGAACAGAATGTGCTGATGACGCCGGATTGTTTATTTGATGGATTTGAATGGAATCGTGAAAAAAGGCAAAAGTTGTTACACGAATCCGGTGTTTTGACAAGGTTGGTAGGAAGCGCATAGTCGGTGTCGGTTGGCGTGTCGAGAACGAACGTGCCTCCGCCCGCTGCTGCACCAGCTGGCCGCCGTCGTTGGTATGCGTTCTCGTGTCGCGCGTTCACTTTCGCCCGCCGATCACCACACATTTCGGCTCCCTACCGATCGTCACCGATGGTTCATCGTCGTCAGTTCGTTGGTTCGTCGTCGATATCGTCAGCGTCGCCTTCATTGTCATTGTCATTGTCGTCGTCGTTGTTTTCAATCGGTATCTCGTCGGTCGTCGTTCTCAGTCCCACGGAAGAGAAATGTCCACGTCCGCACAAGTTCCTATCGGAGCCCTCCTTCCTTACGTCGGAGTCTTCGTTTTTGTCGGACCCTTTCTCATCCCGGACGCACGCACGCTCCACTCCTCCTCCGCGAATGGGTTGTTGCCAACCTTCTGCGTTGTCTCCACTCTGGCACGACATTGGACAGCTCGCCGTCGGTGCCCCGTTGTTGCCGTCGCGCGATTTCGTCCGAAAAACGCTCCCGACCGACCGACCGACCGACCGACCGACCGACAGCTCGCAGCAGTCACAGTCGCAGTCAGTCGTCGTCGTCGTTGTCGGCCTCGTCGACCCTTCGTTTACCGTCCGCAATTCCGGTCCGTCGCCGAAAACCCCGACCGTCGAATAGAACGGAAGCCGGAATCGGTGCTTTTTCTTCCCTTGCCGTCCGGCGAAGCGCTCACTCCAGTGATCGATACTTGTGCTGAACGTCCTACTCCTCGCGACTCAGTGCTCGAATCGGACTAGTTCGTTTACCCCCGATGCGATCTAGAAGAGGGTCAGGTCGATGGCTGCGTGTCTGAAGAGGTTCTTGGTTCGTTCTTTCCTTCCGACACGTCTCGTCTCTCGTCCTGACGCCCCTCTTTTTGTTTTCACTTTCGAAAACGAATCGAAACGAAAGTAAACCGGTCCGAGGACTCGCTGTTGATAACTCGCTTCGCGGGTCTGTCCTCGGTTCCCGCGTCGTCGTCGTCGTCGTCGTCGTCGTCGTCGTCGTCGTCGTCGTCGTCGTCGTCGTCGTCGTCGTCGTCGTCGTCGTCGTCGTCGTCGTCGTCTCGTACGTGTTGTCGTTAGAAAACGATGATAACACTTGAACGATGATACCTGGTTGATCCTGCCAGTAGTCATATGCTTGTCTCAAAGCTTAAGCCATGCAAGTGTAAGTTCACGCCACGCATTAGAACGGGCGAAACCGCGAATGGCTCAGGAACCGGACCTAATCCTCGGGACCGTAATCCTCCTCGGAGGCGATGGATAACTGTGGCAATTCTAGAGCTAATACATGTGACACAGGCCGCGATCGGCCGTCGCGTCGTGGTCGCCTCGCCTTCTTGCGCGCTGGCACCCGCGGCGGCCGTCTTGGGTCGCGGCGCTACATATTAGACTGAGACCGATGCGCGATTTCCGCCCTCTCGTGTCGTCGTTTCCGTGCGTGCGTGCTCCGGCGTGTGCGTGCGGTCGATGGCGCGGGGCCAAAGGACGGCGCGCTCCGCTTTGGTGACTCTGGATAACTCACTGGTCGATCGCACGGGCTTCCACGCCCGGCGACGGGTCCCTCGAGGGTCCGCCCTATCAACTGTCGACGGTCGGTTAAGTGCCTACCGTGGTTACTACGGGTAACGGGGAATCGGGGTTCGATTCCGGAGAGGGAGCATGCGAAACGGCTACCACATCCAAGGAAGGCAGCAGGCGCGCAAATTACCCACTCCCGGCACGGGGAGGTAGTGACGAAAAATAACGACGCGGGACTCTGTCGAGGCCCCGCCCCGCGATCGGAATGAGTACACTTCAAATCCGTTAACGAGGACCAACCGGAGGGCAAGTCTGGTGCCAGCAGCCGCGGTAATTCCAGCTCCGGTAGCGTATATTAAAGTTGTTGCGGTTAAAAAGCTCGTAGTCCGAACTCGGGTTCGTGGTCGCTCACGCGGCCCCGGGGCGGCGGCGCCATCGTCCATCGTTGACTTTGGTCGTCCGTTCGCATTCCCGGCCCTTTCCGCCGGTGTCGATCGCTGTATAGACGGCCGCGGGTGGAGCCGGTGCGAGGCGTGACTCCGTCATTTCGCGGCGTGGGGGGCTCTCGTCCTTCCGGGTAGTCTTCCGCTTTATTGCGGTTGTTCTCTCGGTCGGTTCGGCGTCTTTCCGCGTCGTCGTCTTTTCGGTTCCGGGCTCTCGGGCCCCCTCGTGCCACGCGACCCCGCGTTGCCGTCGGCGATTTCTCCTCCAAGGGTGCTCTTAACCGAGTGTCCGCGGCGGCCGGTACGTTCACTTTGAAAAAATTAGAGTGCTCAGAGCGGGCTGTTCAAGCTTGCATACGATAAGCATGGAATGATGGAAGAGGGCCTCGTCTACGTCTGTCGGTCTCCGTCTACGGCGAGGCAATGATCGAAGGGAGCGGTCGGGGCCACTCGTATTGCGACGTTAGAGGTGAAATTCTTGGATCGTCGCAAGACGAACTGCAGCGATGGCGTGTGGCAAGCACGTTTTCCTCGATCAAGAGCGAAAGTCGGAGGTTCGAAGACGATCAGATACCGTCGTAGTTCCGACCGTAAACGATGCCGACCGGCGATCCGCCGGCGTTCGCTTCCATGACCCGGCGGGTAGCCTGCGGGAAACCAGAGTTCGGTTCCGGGGGGAGTATGGTTGCAAAGCTGAAACTTAAAGGAATTGACGGAAGGGCACCACCAGGAGTGGAGCCTGCGGCTTAATTTGACTCAACACGGGAAAACTCACCCGGTCCGGACACCGGTAGGATTGACAGATCGATAGCTCTTTCTCGATTCGGTGGGTGGTGGTGCATGGCCGTTCTTAGTTGGTGGAGCGATCCGTCTGGTTGATTCCGATAACGAACGAGACTCCGGCCTGCTAACTAGTGCGCCGATGTGAGTGCGGCGCCCTCGCGCGTCGTGTGCGGGCACGCGGCGGCGGGTGTCGATTTTTGTGATCGTCCCCCCGTCGTGTCCGGGTCGGTTTCTCACGCACTTCTTAGAGGGACGGGTGGCAGAAAGCCACACGAGGCGGAGCGATAACAGGTCTGTGATGCCCTTAGATGTCCGGGGCCGCACGCGCGCTACACTGGAGGTATCAGCGGGGACTTCGCCCCGGCCCGAGAGGGTCGGGAAACCTCTCAACCACCTCCCGTGATAGGGATCGGGGCCTGTAACCAACCCCGTGAACGAGGAATTCCCGGTAGGCGCGGGTCAACAGCCCGCGTCGATCACGTCCCTGCCCTTTGTACACACCGCCCGTCGCTACTACCGATCGAACGGTCCGGTGAGGTCCTCGGATCTGGCCGACGACGCCGCCGGGTTCGGGACGACGGGGGTCCTCGCGGCCCTCCCGCCCCTTCGACCTCGGCGTTCGACGCCTGGAGAAGACGACCGAACCCGATCGTTTAGAGGAAGTAAAAGTCGTAACAAGGTTTCCGTAGGTGAACCTGCGGAAGGATCATTACCGTTGTCGTTGTTGTTGTTGTTTCCTTTTCGTTTCTGTCGAAACGAACAAGCAAACCTAACACTACTACCAAAAACCCGGGGGAAGAGAGAAAGAAAAGAAAGAAAGGAAGTGAGCGGGAGAGATGCGGAGAGGGAGCGACAGCAAGCCGAGAGAGAGAGGGACGCGCGTCGCGAGGTACGGAGCTCGCCGTCGTCGTTGTTGATGTAACAACCGATGACGATGACGATGACGATGAAGGGAGCGCGATGGCCCGCGGGTGAGCTACTACTGCTACTGCACCGGCGCTCAGTCTTGTCGGTCGGTGCCGCGGCCGCTCTTGAAGAGTCTCCGCCCGCCGTCACAGGCGGAGACCGCCCGGTCCGGGGCGCGCTCGTCTCGAAAACTTTTCTTCTTCGTCGACCACGTCTCCGTACGTCCATCTCCCTTTCTCTTTGTTTCTCCATTCCCGTTATCGTTGTTCTTGCTCTTCTTCCTCTTCTTCTTCTCCTTCCCTCGCCTCGTACACACCACGACCACCTCGTGAAAAAATTGAAAAAAAAAAAAAAAAAGCAAAAAAAAACAAAAACCGAAAAGAAACCCTGGACGGGGGATCACTCGGCTCGTCCGTCGATGAAGAGCGCGGCCAGCCGCGAGAACTGATGCGAATTGCAGGACTCAGTGAACATCGACACCTCGAACGCACATTGCGGCTTCGAGATCCCTTGTCTCGGGGCCCCGTCCGGTCGAGAGGCGGAAAATTGCATGTCCTCCCCGTCTCCGATAAAAAGAAGAAGGAGACCGGGGAAACATCTCACCGTCCCCGTGCGCGATCGCCTTTTCACTGTCGCGCGGTGGAAACCGGGAAGTCGCAGCTCGGGACTAACCACTACTACTATTATGGTAGTCGTCCTGCTGCTCCGTCTCCCGTTCTGCAGACCGCGGAGTCGCTATCTATCGACCGCGTGCAGAGCTAAGCGTTGCTGGACGTTGCCGGAGAGGATGATGACGATGATGACGACGCCGAATGCCGAAAAATTCGGGATCGCAACACGCCCCCCCTCGGTCCGTGCGCTCGAGCCGCGACGAAGACCACGAGGACGTGGTGGTGGTGGTAGTACTACTACTACTAGCACGTCCCCCTGCCGTTCTATCCGCGGCCGCCCGCGTGAGCGCCAGCTCGTTTCGCTCTTTGGGGAACTTGACGACCTTGAGCGTTCGAGCGTCGAGTGGGGGGCCGCCGCCCTCCCGTCGTCGTCGTTGTCGTCGTTGACCTATGTCATCTCGTCGTCGTTCCGATCCGCAAGCAGCGCAAAGAAAATGAACACACACACACCACCGCCCTCGGCTCGGTCGAGACGACCCGCTGAACTTAAGCATATCGCTAAGCGGAGGAAAAGAAACCAACCGGGATTCCCTTAGTAACGGCGAGTGAACCGGGAGAAGCCCAACGCCGAATCCCGTCGCAAGTAAAAGGCTTCGGGACGTGTGGCGCACGGGTCGGAGGCAGCCGTTCGTTTCGTCTCGCGTAGTTCGGAGTTCCCTCGATCGGGGCCGCCCGCGGCGGGTGCCAGGCCCATTCGGTGCGGACGGCGAGCGACGGCCTTCGATCCGAGAGTCGGGTTGCTTGGGAACGCAGCCCAAATCGGGTGGTAAGCTCCATCCAAGGCTAAATACCGGGACGAGTCCGATAGTCGACAAGTACCGTGAGGGAAAGTTGAAAAGAACTTTGGAGAGAGAGTTCAAGAGAACGTGAAACCGCCCAGGGGTAAACGGGTGGGACCGTTCACCGCGATCGCGGGGGGACTCAGTCCGGTGCTGCGCAAGTTGCCCAAACTCGATTTGTGTGTTCGGCGGCGGGGGTTCGCGCCTTCGCCGTCGTTCCGAGGCCGGGTGGGCGTCGATCGTCGTCTCCCTCGCGGGTGGCGGCGATGTCTCTCGCTTTTGCGCTCGTGTCGCCGACGGACGGTCACGTCTCGCTCGGCATCAATGGCGCGGGCGCTTCGGCGCGACGCCTCGCCCGGTCGGCTCCGGACGCACTTCCCCTCCGGTCCGTCGTCGCGACCCGTTCCCGGCGTGCAGGTCGACGCGCGGTGTCCCGTGGGCGGAAGTCGAACTTTAAACTTCCCGTTTCCCCTTCGGGGGTTTGCGGGGAGTCGTCTTCTGTCGGGCCCGCGACCGTACTGCCCCTTTCTGCCGGGGACGGAGGAAATCCAACGCGTGATCCCTTACACGTGGCGAGCCGGTTTTTTCTCGTCGGACGTCCCGCGCGAAACCTACCTTCGCCCCACCGTCTCGGGCGCGCGCGGGGAAGAGTTGCGAGTTCTCGAAACCGGCGCGGCCGCGTCGATTATTCGCACCTCGTCGGCCCCCTCGCCCGCGGATCCAACCGGGTCCCGGGCTAAGGTCCGGTCGGCGTCGTTGCTCGGCGCCGCTTTACTCTGCCGCCCGCCACCTCGGGTCAGCGACGTGCATCGGCAACCCACCCGACCCGTCTTGAAACACGGACCGAGGAGTCCTGGCCGTTCGCGAGTCGTAGGGGCCCCCCTGACTAACCCCGGAGGCGTAGCGAAAGCGAGAGAGCGCGTTGGAGGGCACCGGTTCCGGAGAGGTGTCCCGGCGAAGTCGTCCGCGCGGTCCGCGGGTCTCGGGGGTTCGCCTCCGTTTCTCCGGGCCTCCGCGGCCTCCGAGCCGAGCCCGATCCCGCCGGCGCGACGAGTATCGACTTGTCCTTACTTTCCGTCGTCCGCCCCGCGTCCGTTGTCATCGCCGTCGTCGTCCGATTTTCCCATCCGTGGGAGATGAAGTTTGTGGCGGCGGCGGACGGGCGTGCGGGTTTGTGTTCACGGCGGCGTCACCTTCCTCCTTCCGCCCACCGGTGAGATCCCGCGGCTTGAACCAGCACACTTTCGTTCGTCGGGTTTAGGCACTGCACGCGGGCGCATCACCCCCGGGTCGGATTTTTTCCGAGTACGACTCGGCCGACTCTGGCGTAGCGAGCGGCCAGGGACCCGAAAGATGGCGATCCACGCCCGGTCGGGATGAAGCCAGAGGAAACTCTGGTGGAAGTCCGAAGCGCCTCTGACGTGCAAATCGATCGTCGGAACCGGGTGTAGGGGCGAAAGACCAATCGAGCCGTCTAGTAGCTGGTTCCCTCCGAAGTTTCCCTCAGGATAGCTGGCGCTCGATCGTCGCAATTCCATCCGGTAAAGCGAACGATTGGAGGCCCCGGGGCCGTTCACGGCCTCGACCTACTCTCGAACTCGGAACGGGTGGAACGGGCCGACTCTCCCGAATAACTCACGGAGCCGACCCCCTCCGTCCGTCTCAGCCGGGACGCGCCACTCGTTGGCGTTCCCGGTTGTCGGTCGGAACCTCGAATGCGAGTGCCAAGTGGGCCACTTTTGGTAAGCAGAACTGGCGCTGTGGGATGAACCAAACGTCCGGCTAAGGTGCCTAACGCGACGCCCATGAGATCCCCGAAAGGGTGTCGGTCGATATAGACAGCAGGACGGTGGCCACGGAAGTCGGAATCCGCTAAGGAGTGTGTAACAACTCACCTGCCGAATCGACCGGCCCCGAAAATGGATGGCGCTGGAGCGACGGACCGATGCCGGACCGTCGCGGCGAGGAGCGTGAACTTCCGTACGACGCGCCGAACCGATGCCGCGACGAGTAGGAGGGCGCCGCGGCGAGCACGGAAGCCTAGGGCGCG
>CAUOPZ010000305.1:27500-32500 GCA_963457665.1 Thysanoteuthis rhombus
TAGTTCGTTTACCCCCGATGCGATCTAGAAGAGGGTCAGGTCGATGGCTGCGTGTCTGAAGAGGTTCTTGGTTCGTTCTTTCCTTCCGACACGTCTCGTCTCTCGTCCTGACGCCCCTCTTTTTGTTTTCACTTTCGAAAACGAATCGAAACGAAAGTAAACCGGTCCGAGGACTCGCTGTTGATAACTCGCTTCGCGGGTCTGTCCTCGGTTCCCGCGTCGTCGTCGTCGTCGTCGTCGTCGTCGTCGTCGTCGTCGTCGTCGTCGTCGTCGTCGTCGTCGTCGTCGTCGTCGTCGTCGTCGTCGTCGTCTCGTACGTGTTGTCGTTAGAAAACGATGATAACACTTGAACGATGATACCTGGTTGATCCTGCCAGTAGTCATATGCTTGTCTCAAAGCTTAAGCCATGCAAGTGTAAGTTCACGCCACGCATTAGAACGGGCGAAACCGCGAATGGCTCAGGAACCGGACCTAATCCTCGGGACCGTAATCCTCCTCGGAGGCGATGGATAACTGTGGCAATTCTAGAGCTAATACATGTGACACAGGCCGCGATCGGCCGTCGCGTCGTGGTCGCCTCGCCTTCTTGCGCGCTGGCACCCGCGGCGGCCGTCTTGGGTCGCGGCGCTACATATTAGACTGAGACCGATGCGCGATTTCCGCCCTCTCGTGTCGTCGTTTCCGTGCGTGCGTGCTCCGGCGTGTGCGTGCGGTCGATGGCGCGGGGCCAAAGGACGGCGCGCTCCGCTTTGGTGACTCTGGATAACTCACTGGTCGATCGCACGGGCTTCCACGCCCGGCGACGGGTCCCTCGAGGGTCCGCCCTATCAACTGTCGACGGTCGGTTAAGTGCCTACCGTGGTTACTACGGGTAACGGGGAATCGGGGTTCGATTCCGGAGAGGGAGCATGCGAAACGGCTACCACATCCAAGGAAGGCAGCAGGCGCGCAAATTACCCACTCCCGGCACGGGGAGGTAGTGACGAAAAATAACGACGCGGGACTCTGTCGAGGCCCCGCGATCGGAATGAGTACACTTCAAATCCGTTAACGAGGACCAACCGGAGGGCAAGTCTGGTGCCAGCAGCCGCGGTAATTCCAGCTCCGGTAGCGTATATTAAAGTTGTTGCGGTTAAAAAGCTCGTAGTCCGAACTCGGGTTCGTGGTCGCTCACGCGGCCCCGGGGCGGCGGCGCCATCGTCCATCGTTGACTTTGGTCGTCCGTTCGCATTCCCGGCCCTTTCCGCCGGTGTCGATCGCTGTATAGACGGCCGCGGGTGGAGCCGGTGCGAGGCGTGATTCCGTCATTTCGCGGCGTGGGGGGCTCTCGTCCTTCCGGGTAGTCTTCCGCTTTATTGCGGTTGTTCTCCCGGTCGGTTCGGCGTCTTTCCGTGTCGTCGTCTTTTCGGTTCCGGGCTCTCGGGCCCCCTCGTGCCACGCGACCCCGCGTTGCCGTCGGCGATTTCTCCTCCAAGGGTGCTCTTAACCGAGTGTCCGCGGCGGCCGGTACGTTCACTTTGAAAAAATTAGAGTGCTCAGAGCGGGCTGTTCAAGCTTGCATACGATAAGCATGGAATGATGGAAGAGGGCCTCGTCTACGTCTGTCGGTCTCCGTCTACGGCGAGGCAATGATCGAAGGGAGCGGTCGGGGCCACTCGTATTGCGACGTTAGAGGTGAAATTCTTGGATCGTCGCAAGACGAACTGCAGCGATGGCGTGTGGCAAGCACGTTTTCCTCGATCAAGAGCGAAAGTCGGAGGTTCGAAGACGATCAGATACCGTCGTAGTTCCGACCGTAAACGATGCCGACCGGCGATCCGCCGGCGTTCGCTTCCATGACCCGGCGGGTAGCCTGCGGGAAACCAGAGTTCGGTTCCGGGGGGAGTATGGTTGCAAAGCTGAAACTTAAAGGAATTGACGGAAGGGCACCACCAGGAGTGGAGCCTGCGGCTTAATTTGACTCAACACGGGAAAACTCACCCGGTCCGGACACCGGTAGGATTGACAGATCGATAGCTCTTTCTCGATTCGGTGGGTGGTGGTGCATGGCCGTTCTTAGTTGGTGGAGCGATCCGTCTGGTTGATTCCGATAACGAACGAGACTCCGGCCTGCTAACTAGTGCGCCGATGTGAGTGCGGCGCCCTCGCGCGTCGTGTGCGGGCACGCGGCGGCGGGTGTCGATTTTTGTGATCGTCCCCCCGTCGTGTCCGGGTCGGTTTCTCACGCACTTCTTAGAGGGACGGGTGGCAGAAAGCCACACGAGGCGGAGCGATAACAGGTCTGTGATGCCCTTAGATGTCCGGGGCCGCACGCGCGCTACACTGGAGGTATCAGCGGGGACTTCGCCCCGGCCCGAGAGGGTCGGGAAACCTCTCAACCACCTCCCGTGATAGGGATCGGGGCCTGTAACCAACCCCGTGAACGAGGAATTCCCGGTAGGCGCGGGTCAACAGCCCGCGTCGATCACGTCCCTGCCCTTTGTACACACCGCCCGTCGCTACTACCGATCGAACGGTCCGGTGAGGTCCTCGGATCTGGCCGACGACGCCGCCGGGTTCGGGACGACGGGGGTCCTCGCGGCCCTCCCGCCCCTTCGACCTCGGCGTTCGACGCCTGGAGAAGACGACCGAACCCGATCGTTTAGAGGAAGTAAAAGTCGTAACAAGGTTTCCGTAGGTGAACCTGCGGAAGGATCATTACCGTTGTCGTTGTTGTTGTTGTTTCCTTTTCGTTTCTGTCGAAACGATAAAGCAAACCTAACACTACTACTATCAAAAACCCGGGGGAAGAAATAAAGAAAGAAAGGAAGAGAGAGCGGGAGAGATGCGGAGAGGGAGCGACAGCAAGCCGAGAGAGAGAGGGACGCGCGTCGCGAGGTACGGAGCTCGTCGTCGTCGTTGTTGATGTAACAACCGATGACGATGACGATGACGATGAAGGGAGCGCGATGGCCCGCGGGTGAGCTACTACTGCTACTGCACCGGCGCTCAGTCTTGTCGGTCGGTGCCGCGGCCGCTCTTGAAGAGTCTCCGCCCGCCGTCACAGGCGGAGACCGCCCGGTCCGGGGCGCGCTCGTCTCGAAAACTTTTCTTCGTCGACCACGTCTCCGTACGTCCATCTCCCTTTCTCTTTGTTTCTCCATTCCCGTTATCGTTGTTCTTGCTCTTCTTCCTCCTCTTCTTCTTCTCCTTCCCTCGCCTCGTACACACCACGACCACCTCGTGAAAAAATTGAAAAAAAAAAAAAAGCAAAAAAAACAAAAACCGAAAAGAAACCCTGGACGGGGGATCACTCGGCTCGTCCGTCGATGAAGAGCGCGGCCAGCCGCGAGAACTGATGCGAATTGCAGGACTCAGTGAACATCGACACCTCGAACGCACATTGCGGCTTCGAGATCCCTTGTCTCGGGGCCCCGTCCGGTCGAGAGGCGGAAAATTGCATGTCCTCCCCGTCTCCGATAAAAAGAAGAAGGAGACCGGGGAAACATCTCACCGTCCCCGTGCGCGATCGCCTTTTCACTGTCGCGCGGTGGAAACCGGGAAGTCGCAGCTCGGGACTAACCACTACTACCATTATGGTAGTCGTCCTGCTGCTCCGTCTCCCGTTCTGCAGACCGCGGAGTCGCTATCTTTCGACCGCGTGCAGAGCTAAGCGTTGCTGGACGTTGCCGGAGAGGATGATGACGATGATGACGACGCCGAATGCCGAAAAATTCGGGATCGCAACACGCCCCCCCTCGGTCCGTGCGCTCGAGCCGCGACGAAGACCACGAGGACGTGGTGGTGGTGGTAGTACTACTACTACTAGCACGTCCCCCTGCCGTTCTATCCGCGGCCGCCCGCGTGAGCGCCAGCTCGTTTCGCTCTTTGGGGAACTTGACGACCTTGAGCGTTCGAGCGTCATAGAGTGGGGGGCCGCCGCCCTCCCGTCGCCGTCGTCGTTGACCTATATCATCTCGTCGTCGTTCCGATCCGCTAGCAGCGCAAAGAAAATAAACACACACCACCGCCCTCGGCTCGGTCGAGACGACCCGCTGAACTTAAGCATATCGCTAAGCGGAGGAAAAGAAACCAACCGGGATTCCCTTAGTAACGGCGAGTGAACCGGGAGAAGCCCAACGCCGAATCCCGTCGCAAGTAAAAGGCTTCGGGACGTGTGGCGCACGGGTCGGAGGCAGCCGTTCGTTTCGTCTCGCGTAGTTCGGAGTTCCCTCGATCGGGGCCGCCCGCGGCGGGTGCCAGGCCCATTCGGTGCGGACGGCGAGCGACGGCCTTCGATCCGAGAGTCGGGTTGCTTGGGAACGCAGCCCAAATCGGGTGGTAAGCTCCATCCAAGGCTAAATACCGGGACGAGTCCGATAGTCGACAAGTACCGTGAGGGAAAGTTGAAAAGAACTTTGGAGAGAGAGTTCAAGAGAACGTGAAACCGCCCAGGGGTAAACGGGTGGGACCGTTCACCGCGATCGCGGGGGGACTCAGTCCGGTGCTGCGCAAGTTGCCCAAACTCGATTTGTGTGTTCGGCGGCGGGGGTTCGCGCCTTCGCCGTCGTTCCGAGGCCGGGTGGGCGTCGATCGTCGTCTCCCTCGCGGGTGGCGGCGATGTCTCTCGCTTTTGCGCTCGTGTCGCCGACGGACGTTCTCGTCTCGCTCGGCATCAATGGCGCGGGCGCTTCGGCGCGACGCCTCGCCCGGTCGGCTCCGGACGCACTTCCCCTCCGGTCCGTCGTCGCGACCCGTTCCCGGCGTGCAGGTCGACGCGCGGTGTCCCGTGGGCGGAAGTCGAACTTTAAACTTCCCGTTTCCCCTTCGGGGGTTTGCGGGGAGTCGTCTTCTGTCGGGCCCGCGACCGTACTGCCCCTTTCTGCCGGGGACGGAGGAAATCCAACGCGTGATCCCTTACACGTGGCGAGCCGGTTTTTTCTCGTCGGACGTCCCGCGCGAAACCTACCTTCGCCCCACCGTCTCGGGCGCGCGCGGGGAAGAGTTGCGAGTTCTCGAA
>CAUOPZ010000305.1:37500-45578 GCA_963457665.1 Thysanoteuthis rhombus
GGCTGGCTGGCTGGCTGGCTGGCTGGCTGGCTGGCTGGCTGGCTGGCTGGCTGGCTGGCTGGCTGGCTGGCTGGCTGGCTGGCTGGCTGGCTGGCTGGCTGGCTGGCTGGCTGGCTGGCTGGCTGGCGTTTTGCTGTTCCGTATGCTTGCGGACGGGTCGACCGATCGACCGAACGATATTCCCGGGATCGCGAACAACAACGACAACGCGGGCTGTTGTTCTCGTTGTCGTGGTCGTCAGGCTCGATGTCGACGATGTGCTGCTACTGCAACTGCAGCTACTAACGCCGCTGCCGTCGCCGTTCCTTCTCCTTCCTGACAGGCACTCGGGCGCTGCAGACGATGCAGTTTCTCCCGGCGTCAGGCGAGATCGTCTGCAGCTCGAGCAGCACGGCTCGACTCGTCTATCGCCACGAATCGAAAGTGTTGTGAAAAATCTGAAAAATAAAATGAAATTGAAAAATTAACGCAGGTGTATATTACGAACAGAATGTGCTGATGACGCCGGATTGTTTATTTGATGGATTTGAATGGAATCGTGAAAAAAGGCAAAAGTTGTTACACGAATCCGGTGTTTTGACAAGGTTGGTAGGAAGCGCATAGTCGGTGTCGGTTGGCGTGTCGAGAACGAACGTGCCTCCGCCCGCTGCTGCACCAGCTGGCCGCCGTCGTTGGTATGCGTTCTCGTGTCGCGCGTTCACTTTCGCCCGCCGATCACCACACATTTCGGCTCCCTACCGATCGTCACCGATGGTTCATCGTCGTCAGTTCGTTGGTTCGTCGTCGATATCGTCAGCGTCGCCTTCATTGTCATTGTCATTGTCGTCGTCGTTGTTTTCAATCGGTATCTCGTCGGTCGTCGTTCTCAGTCCCACGGAAGAGAAATGTCCACGTCCGCACAAGTTCCTATCGGAGCCCTCCTTCTTCCTTACGTCGGAGTCTTCGTTTTTGTCGGACCCTTTCTCATCCCGGACGCACGCACGCTCCACTCCTCCTCCGCGAATGGGTTGTTGCCAACCTTCTGCGTTGTCTCCACTCTGGCACGACATTGGACAGCTCGCCGTCGGTGCCCCGTTGTTGCCGTCGCGCGATTTCGTCCGAAAAACGCTCCCGACCGACCGACCGACCGACCGACCGACCGACCGACCGACCGACCGACCGACAGCTCGCAGCAGTCACAGTCGCAGTCAGTCGTCGTCGTCGTCGTCGTCGTTGTCGGCCTCGTCGACCCTTCGTTTACCGTCCGCAATTCCGGTCCGTCGCCGAAAACCCCGACCGTCGAATAGAACGGAAGCCGGAATCGGTGCTTTTTCTTCCCTTGCCGTCCGGCGAAGCGCTCACTCCAGTGATCGATACTTGTGCTGAACGTCCAACTCCTCGCGACTCAGTGCTCGAATCGGACTAGTTCGTTTACCCCCGATGCGATCTAGAAGTGGGTCAGGTCGATGGCTGCGTGTCTGAAGAGGTTCTTGGTTCGTTCTTTCCTTCCGACGCGTCTCGTCTCTCGTCCTGACGCCCCTCTTTTTGTTTTCACTTTCGAAAACGAATCGAAACGAAAGTAAACCGGTCCGAGGACTCGCTGTTGATAACTCGCTTCGCGGGTCTGTCCTCGGTTCCCGCGTCGTCGTCGTCGTCGTCGTCGTCGTCGTCGTCGTCGTCGTCGTCGTCGTCGTCGTCGTCGTCGTCGTCGTCGTCGTCGTCGTCGTCTCGTACGTGTTGTCGTTAGAAAACGATGATAACACTTGAACGATGATACCTGGTTGATCCTGCCAGTAGTCATATGCTTGTCTCAAAGCTTAAGCCATGCAAGTGTAAGTTCACGCCACGCATTAGAACGGGCGAAACCGCGAATGGCTCAGGAACCGGACCTAATCCTCGGGACCGTAATCCTCCTCGGAGGCGATGGATAACTGTGGCAATTCTAGAGCTAATACATGTGACACAGGCCGCGATCGGCCGTCGCGTCGTGGTCGCCTCGCCTTCTTGCGCGCTGGCACCCGCGGCGGCCGTCTTGGGTCGCGGCGCTACATATTAGACTGAGACCGATGCGCGATTTCCGCCCTCTCGTGTCGTCGTTTCCGTGCGTGCGTGCTCCGGCGTGTGCGTGCGGTCGATGGCGCGGGGCCAAAGGACGGCGCGCTCCGCTTTGGTGACTCTGGATAACTCACTGGTCGATCGCACGGGCTTCCACGCCCGGCGACGGGTCCCTCGAGGGTCCGCCCTATCAACTGTCGACGGTCGGTTAAGTGCCTACCGTGGTTACTACGGGTAACGGGGAATCGGGGTTCGATTCCGGAGAGGGAGCATGCGAAACGGCTACCACATCCAAGGAAGGCAGCAGGCGCGCAAATTACCCACTCCCGGCACGGGGAGGTAGTGACGAAAAATAACGACGCGGGACTCTGTCGAGGCCCCGCGATCGGAATGAGTACACTTCAAATCCGTTAACGAGGACCAACCGGAGGGCAAGTCTGGTGCCAGCAGCCGCGGTAATTCCAGCTCCGGTAGCGTATATTAAAGTTGTTGCGGTTAAAAAGCTCGTAGTCCGAACTCGGGTTCGTGGTCGCTCACGCGGCCCCGGGGCGGCGGCGCCATCGTCCATCGTTGACTTTGGTCGTCCGTTCGCATTCCCGGCCCTTTCCGCCGGTGTCGATCGCTGTATAGACGGCCGCGGGTGGAGCCGGTGCGAGGCGTGATTCCGTCATTTCGCGGCGTGGGGGGCTCTCGTCCTTCCGGGTAGTCTTCCGCTTTATTGCGGTTGTTCTCCCGGTCGGTTCGGCGTCTTTCCGTGTCGTCGTCTTTTCGGTTCCGGGCTCTCGGGCCCCCTCGTGCCACGCGACCCCGCGTTGCCGTCGGCGATTTCTCCTCCAAGGGTGCTCTTAACCGAGTGTCCGCGGCGGCCGGTACGTTCACTTTGAAAAAATTAGAGTGCTCAGAGCGGGCTGTTCAAGCTTGCATACGATAAGCATGGAATGATGGAAGAGGGCCTCGTCTACGTCTGTCGGTCTCCGTCTACGGCGAGGCAATGATCGAAGGGAGCGGTCGGGGCCACTCGTATTGCGACGTTAGAGGTGAAATTCTTGGATCGTCGCAAGACGAACTGCAGCGATGGCGTGTGGCAAGCACGTTTTCCTCGATCAAGAGCGAAAGTCGGAGGTTCGAAGACGATCAGATACCGTCGTAGTTCCGACCGTAAACGATGCCGACCGGCGATCCGCCGGCGTTCGCTTCCATGACCCGGCGGGTAGCCTGCGGGAAACCAGAGTTCGGTTCCGGGGGGAGTATGGTTGCAAAGCTGAAACTTAAAGGAATTGACGGAAGGGCACCACCAGGAGTGGAGCCTGCGGCTTAATTTGACTCAACACGGGAAAACTCACCCGGTCCGGACACCGGTAGGATTGACAGATCGATAGCTCTTTCTCGATTCGGTGGGTGGTGGTGCATGGCCGTTCTTAGTTGGTGGAGCGATCCGTCTGGTTGATTCCGATAACGAACGAGACTCCGGCCTGCTAACTAGTGCGCCGATGTGAGTGCGGCGCCCTCGCGCGTCGTGTGCGGGCACGCGGCGGCGGGTGTCGATTTTTGTGATCGTCCCCCCGTCGTGTCCGGGTCGGTTTCTCACGCACTTCTTAGAGGGACGGGTGGCAGAAAGCCACACGAGGCGGAGCGATAACAGGTCTGTGATGCCCTTAGATGTCCGGGGCCGCACGCGCGCTACACTGGAGGTATCAGCGGGGACTTCGCCCCGGCCCGAGAGGGTCGGGAAACCTCTCAACCACCTCCCGTGATAGGGATCGGGGCCTGTAACCAACCCCGTGAACGAGGAATTCCCGGTAGGCGCGGGTCAACAGCCCGCGTCGATCACGTCCCTGCCCTTTGTACACACCGCCCGTCGCTACTACCGATCGAACGGTCCGGTGAGGTCCTCGGATCTGGCCGACGACGCCGCCGGGTTCGGGACGACGGGGGTCCTCGCGGCCCTCCCGCCCCTTCGACCTCGGCGTTCGACGCCTGGAGAAGACGACCGAACCCGATCGTTTAGAGGAAGTAAAAGTCGTAACAAGGTTTCCGTAGGTGAACCTGCGGAAGGATCATTACCGTTGTCGTTGTTGTTGTTGTTTCCTTTTCGTTTCTGTCGAAACGATAAAGCAAACCTAACACTACTACTATCAAAAACCCGGGGGAAGAAATAAAGAAAGAAAGGAAGAGAGAGCGGGAGAGATGCGGAGAGGGAGCGACAGCAAGCCGAGAGAGAGAGGGACGCGCGTCGCGAGGTACGGAGCTCGTCGTCGTCGTTGTTGATGTAACAACCGATGACGATGACGATGACGATGAAGGGAGCGCGATGGCCCGCGGGTGAGCTACTACTGCTACTGCACCGGCGCTCAGTCTTGTCGGTCGGTGCCGCGGCCGCTCTTGAAGAGTCTCCGCCCGCCGTCACAGGCGGAGACCGCCCGGTCCGGGGCGCGCTCGTCTCGAAAACTTTTCTTCGTCGACCACGTCTCCGTACGTCCATCTCCCTTTCTCTTTGTTTCTCCATTCCCGTTATCGTTGTTCTTGCTCTTCTTCCTCCTCTTCTTCTTCTCCTTCCCTCGCCTCGTACACACCACGACCACCTCGTGAAAAAATTGAAAAAAAAAAAAAAGCAAAAAAAACAAAAACCGAAAAGAAACCCTGGACGGGGGATCACTCGGCTCGTCCGTCGATGAAGAGCGCGGCCAGCCGCGAGAACTGATGCGAATTGCAGGACTCAGTGAACATCGACACCTCGAACGCACATTGCGGCTTCGAGATCCCTTGTCTCGGGGCCCCGTCCGGTCGAGAGGCGGAAAATTGCATGTCCTCCCCGTCTCCGATAAAAAGAAGAAGGAGACCGGGGAAACATCTCACCGTCCCCGTGCGCGATCGCCTTTTCACTGTCGCGCGGTGGAAACCGGGAAGTCGCAGCTCGGGACTAACCACTACTACCATTATGGTAGTCGTCCTGCTGCTCCGTCTCCCGTTCTGCAGACCGCGGAGTCGCTATCTTTCGACCGCGTGCAGAGCTAAGCGTTGCTGGACGTTGCCGGAGAGGATGATGACGATGATGACGACGCCGAATGCCGAAAAATTCGGGATCGCAACACGCCCCCCCTCGGTCCGTGCGCTCGAGCCGCGACGAAGACCACGAGGACGTGGTGGTGGTGGTAGTACTACTACTACTAGCACGTCCCCCTGCCGTTCTATCCGCGGCCGCCCGCGTGAGCGCCAGCTCGTTTCGCTCTTTGGGGAACTTGACGACCTTGAGCGTTCGAGCGTCATAGAGTGGGGGGCCGCCGCCCTCCCGTCGCCGTCGTCGTTGACCTATATCATCTCGTCGTCGTTCCGATCCGCTAGCAGCGCAAAGAAAATAAACACACACCACCGCCCTCGGCTCGGTCGAGACGACCCGCTGAACTTAAGCATATCGCTAAGCGGAGGAAAAGAAACCAACCGGGATTCCCTTAGTAACGGCGAGTGAACCGGGAGAAGCCCAACGCCGAATCCCGTCGCAAGTAAAAGGCTTCGGGACGTGTGGCGCACGGGTCGGAGGCAGCCGTTCGTTTCGTCTCGCGTAGTTCGGAGTTCCCTCGATCGGGGCCGCCCGCGGCGGGTGCCAGGCCCATTCGGTGCGGACGGCGAGCGACGGCCTTCGATCCGAGAGTCGGGTTGCTTGGGAACGCAGCCCAAATCGGGTGGTAAGCTCCATCCAAGGCTAAATACCGGGACGAGTCCGATAGTCGACAAGTACCGTGAGGGAAAGTTGAAAAGAACTTTGGAGAGAGAGTTCAAGAGAACGTGAAACCGCCCAGGGGTAAACGGGTGGGACCGTTCACCGCGATCGCGGGGGGACTCAGTCCGGTGCTGCGCAAGTTGCCCAAACTCGATTTGTGTGTTCGGCGGCGGGGGTTCGCGCCTTCGCCGTCGTTCCGAGGCCGGGTGGGCGTCGATCGTCGTCTCCCTCGCGGGTGGCGGCGATGTCTCTCGCTTTTGCGCTCGTGTCGCCGACGGACGTTCTCGTCTCGCTCGGCATCAATGGCGCGGGCGCTTCGGCGCGACGCCTCGCCCGGTCGGCTCCGGACGCACTTCCCCTCCGGTCCGTCGTCGCGACCCGTTCCCGGCGTGCAGGTCGACGCGCGGTGTCCCGTGGGCGGAAGTCGAACTTTAAACTTCCCGTTTCCCCTTCGGGGGTTTGCGGGGAGTCGTCTTCTGTCGGGCCCGCGACCGTACTGCCCCTTTCTGCCGGGGACGGAGGAAATCCAACGCGTGATCCCTTACACGTGGCGAGCCGGTTTTTTCTCGTCGGACGTCCCGCGCGAAACCTACCTTCGCCCCACCGTCTCGGGCGCGCGCGGGGAAGAGTTGCGAGTTCTCGAAACCGGCGCGGCCGCGTCGATTATTCGCACCTCGTCGGCCCCCTCGCCCGCGGATCCAACCGGGTCCCGGGCTAAGGTCCGGTCGGCGTCGTTGCTCGGCGCCGCTTTACTCTGCCGCCCGCCACCTCGGGTCAGCGACGTGCATCGGCAACCCACCCGACCCGTCTTGAAACACGGACCGAGGAGTCCTGGCCGTTCGCGAGTCGTAGGGGCCCCCCTGACTAACCCCGGAGGCGTAGCGAAAGCGAGAGAGCGCGTTGGAGGGCACCGGTTCCGGAGAGGTGTCCCGGCGAAGTCGTCCGCGCGGTCCGCGGGTCTCGGGGGTTCGCCTCCGTTTCTCCGGGCCTCCGCGGCCTCCGAGCCGAGCCCGATCCCGCCGGCGCGACGAGTATCGACTTGTCCTTACTTTCCGTCGTCCGCCCCGCGTCCGTTGTCATCGCCGTCGTCGTCCGATTTTCCCATCCGTGGGAGATGAAGTTTGTGGCGGCGGCGGACGGGCGTGCGGGTTTGTGTTCACGGCGGCGTCACCTTCCTCCTTCCGCCCACCGGTGAGATCCCGCGGCTTGAACCAGCACACTTTCGTTCGTCGGGTTTAGGCACTGCACGCGGGCGCATCACCCCCGGGTCGGATTTTTTCCGAGTACGACTCGGCCGACTCTGGCGTAGCGAGCGGCCAGGGACCCGAAAGATGGCGATCCACGCCCGGTCGGGATGAAGCCAGAGGAAACTCTGGTGGAAGTCCGAAGCGCCTCTGACGTGCAAATCGATCGTCGGAACCGGGTGTAGGGGCGAAAGACCAATCGAGCCGTCTAGTAGCTGGTTCCCTCCGAAGTTTCCCTCAGGATAGCTGGCGCTCGATCGTCGCAATTCCATCCGGTAAAGCGAACGATTGGAGGCCCCGGGGCCGTTCACGGCCTCGACCTACTCTCGAACTCGGAACGGGTGGAACGGGCCGACTCTCCCGAATAACTCACGGAGCCGACCCCCTCCGTCCGTCTCAGCCGGGACGCGCCACTCGTTGGCGTTTTTCCCGGTTGTCGGTCGGAACCTCGAATGCGAGTGCCAAGTGGGCCACTTTTGGTAAGCAGAACTGGCGCTGTGGGATGAACCAAACGTCCGGCTAAGGTGCCTAACGCGACGCCCATGAGATCCCCGAAAGGGTGTCGGTCGATATAGACAGCAGGACGGTGGCCACGGAAGTCGGAATCCGCTAAGGAGTGTGTAACAACTCACCTGCCGAATCGACCGGCCCCGAAAATGGATGGCGCTGGAGCGACGGACCGATGCCGGACCGTCGCGGCGAGGAGCGTGAACTTCCGTACGACGCGCCGAACCGATGCCGCGACGAGTAGGAGGGCGCCGCGGCGAGCACGGAAGCCTAGGGCGCGAGCCCGGGTGGAGCCGACCGCGGGTGCAGATCTCGGTGGTAGTAGCAAATATTCGAACGAGACCTTCGAAGACCGAAGTGGAGAAGGGTTCCGTGCCAACGGCGGTCGAGCACGGGTCAGTCGGTCCTAAGACGCGGGCGAAAGTCTTCCCGAAAGGCGCCGGATCCGTGAACGGATAATGAAAGAGATGATGTGAAGCTGAAGCCCGAAATTGAAAAATAAAAGGCTGAGGCATGATCATCATTTATCAATCAGCGAGCGGCCGGCCTCCCGTCGAAAGGGAATCGGGTTAATA
>CAUOPZ010000306.1:7500-25000 GCA_963457665.1 Thysanoteuthis rhombus
AGAATGTGTGAAATTTTTCACATGAATTTTCAAACTTTCAAATTGTATGTCAACTCGGGCAACTAATCATTTTCCATTTTTAACTGATACCAGTGATTTTTTTTTTTTTTTTTTTTTTTTTTTTTTTTTTTTTCTCTTGATTTTTTTTTTTATTAAATTTTTCTATTTATTTCAGGATATCAGTGAGTTTCAAGGTAAACTCCTTGAATGGCTTGAAGATGCTTTTAAAAATTCACCGTCCACAGTACCAGAGTCATCTGGAGCTGCTTGCAGCAAGTAAGAATTACTTCTACTCTTGTCTTGGAATATTGTGGTCTGCAAAAACTATTTGAATTAGAATTATAATCTTTGAAATTTTAAATTATTTCTCTTCTAGGGAAACTAAAGAACCAAAAAATCCGATGATAGAATTGTTTTATGGAGACTATTCAGAAATTGGAAATAATAAGGGTAAGTATAAAGGTATTAATATACTTAGAATCTTTAAACTTGAAGAGTATTTTTCCATTGAGTCACAAGTATACTAATTATGAATAAATCCAGTAAATGATATTCTCAGTGGTAGAAATAATTTAATGTATATAGTGAATGTATAACCCAGCTAAAGTATTCTACAAAGGGTATTGTGGTTGTATTAAATTGATTGCTGTTACCTTTGATTTTTTTTTTTTTTTTTAAATTTTTTTTTATAGAAGATGAAAATGTATTTTTGCAATTCAATTTAAATGTAAATGGTGTGCGTGATGTCCATGAAAGCTTGGAGCAGGAGACAACTGGAGGTACCCAAGCATCTCCCGATGAATCTACACCAGCAAAAGAGGTTAGAAAAACTGTTGTTTTTTTTTTTTTGTTTTGGTTTTTTTTTTCGGTATTTTGATAATATTTACTATGGTATGAAATAGCTTTTATTTCACCATTGGCAATATCTATTTTTGAATATTTCATTTTATTGCATAATTGTTCTGACAATTGTATATAATAATAGTATTGAAAAGTTGAATTTCTCTCAATATGAGTTGGAAAAAAATTAGCTTGAAGTGAAAATGGTAAATTTGATTTATTGCAGCTATTCATAAACTAATGAACTGGAGCATTTAAATTGATTGAGTTCTTATATTGATGTTTTAAATGTGACATACTTAATTTAAAGTTTACTTTTCTGATTAATAATAAAATTTCAAGTATTATCAAAAAACTACCAAGTTTTCGATTTGAATAATTGAAATTTAATTGGTCAAGTTTCATTTAAAACAATTGTATAGGGATATTCTTGTGGGTTTTATGTATAATTTAATAAAAAAAATTGTATTCATTTTTTGCTTACTACTTCAGATTTGGTTCAACAAACTTCCCCCTATAATGACTTTTATGTTAACACGTTATGACTATAATAAACAGTTACAACGCTCTGAAAAACTTCACAACAAGCTAGAGTTTCCCCAAGTTCTTTTTATGGATAGGTGAGTTATTTCCTTTAAATTTATTGTGTCTGCATCATCTGAATACAGATTTTCTCATGCATGGATCAGCCAGCAAAATGAATTGCTTCTCATTTTTCCAGGTATATGCATATCAATAAAACTGAAACAAAAAAGAGACGTGAAGATTCCAAAAAGTTACGTGAACAATTGCAGACTTTACAAGCAAAACTAGACACGTAAGTCATTTCAGTCTTTTGCATTTATGTAAATTAAAGAAGCTACTTCACTTGAATCATGATGTTATTAAGTTCTAATATTCAGAACTGTGAGAAAGCTATCTTGGTTATAATTATCATTACAAAGCTTTTTGCCAACAACTCATTACTATAAAATTACCTACACTTGTTGTTAGGAGTTTACTTAACATTAAATGAAACGATATACATTTTGCTGTTATCCATGGGTTATGCATTGATGTAGAAGTGCTACTGAACCTCAAATAATTTTCATTTTTAGATTTTTAAGGTGAGGTGTGTATTCAAATAATTATGCATGGCATATAGTACTACTTTTTTAGAATAAATCTTTATTTTTGAAAGTAGTGCAGTTGAAATTTCAAAATCTGATTATTTTTATTAAAAGTCCTCGATATATGGTTGATACAATACTGAGCAATATTAACTTGGGATTACAGAGGGAAAACACCTGATAGTTGATCCATTTATCAAGAGTGTTGGATTGTTTTTTGTTTTAATCTAATTATGAAATTTCTATTCTGATGCAGTATTTAAAATTTGAAATTGAAAACTTGAATAGATTCCAATACTTGGAATTCGCTCATGAGTAGATTGACTATACCATATCGTTATGAGAATGAAAAACTTTTTAACAAATTATTTAACGTTCTTAATCCAGTTTTGAGAAAGGTGTTATTTGGTCATTCTAAAATTCTTGAGTTTAAATTTTAATCTCTTATAGTTGATAGTTATTATGATGTGTTGATTTTCAATTTTCATTTATTTTAAAATTTATATATTTTGTATAATAAGTAAATGCTAACTGTATATCATTTAATAGAATTCTACAGAAAAGAATAAAATTTAATTATTAATATTATATTGTCCTTTTTAATAAAGTAATTAAGATTTCTCTTACAAATATTATCATTGGTATCTAAAATTTGTCTTATATAATTAATATGAAGTTGAAATTATAAGATAAATGGACAAATCAATTAGATTGGTGATTATTATTCTTTAATACTTATATTCTGTATAATCAATGACTAAGACCTTTTCATTTTTGATTCCCAAAGAATATGAAAAACATATACTTGACCACAATATCCAAAACTGAACTGCCCAATATTTTTTAAATTTATATCTGAGTACCTGAGGGCAATTGGAAATCTTGATACTATAACCACAATATCTTTTTTTTATAAAAACCTCAAAAAATGATGGCCCTTTCAAAATTCTTTTGAAACCAAAAACAGAAAGGACTTAATCCCATTGTTAAATGGTCAATCCTTAGCCATTCAAGACCACTCAAAAATCAAATTGAAATCAATTATATAGAATAATGATCACTAATTTTATTGATTTATCTGTTCATTTAATTATCTATCTTTATAATATTATCAATATAGCACAAATTTATATACCTTTTTATAACATTTAAAAATCTTTCAATTACTTTATTAAATAGCAAGATATTATTAATCAATAAATTCAGAGTCTTTATTATGGAATTCTATTTAATATTAATATAGAGTTAACATTTACTTATATATTTATTTATTTTAAAAAAAAATTGAAATTGAAAATTAATACATAATATTAACTGCATCCTCTATCACCTATCTTCAAACTGAATTGAGAACGTTGAATAATTTGTTAAGAATTACTTGGTCATTTTTATGACAATATCAATTAGTCATTCTTTTCATGAGTGAAATTCAAGTAATTAAATCTATTTGGTTTAATTCCTAATACTGCATCCTAACTGAATTTATTAATTAGAATAAAACTAATAATGATCCATCACTCCTGATACATGGATCAACCAACCATGAATCATGTCAGAATTACCTCTCTTCTCTCAAAAAAACAAAAAAAATGGGCTATCTTTTGCCCAATTTAATTGTCTTTTCTTATTATGTTCATTTTTTATTTATTTTCCTAGTATTTTAAATCTTATAAAATCTCTGAATAATAAATAAGCTACCCAAGTATAGAATGTAGAAATTCAAGTAGAAATTGGCTCTCAGGAATTGATACTTCATAAACACAAATTCTAAAGATCTATTGTAATTAATTGTAAATATAAAAATTTTTAAAGTTTTAAGAATTAGATTAATATTATTTACATTTTCTATTTTTATTTATTTTATTTTGATTTTCCATAATGAAATATTTGAGATTCAATAAAAATCATACCGTCTATAAAATATGTATAAATGTGGTATCTCTTCTGAATCATACCCTCTCCCATTTAATGTTGTATTAATCAATCAATGTTATATGATTAACTTGTTATTTAGAGAGAAGGGAGGTAATTCTGAATGATTGACCTCATACAGGCATAGTAATTATTGGGTAGAACCATTTAATCTTCAAAAACAATTAAACCTGATATGATAACAGAAAAATACATTATTCTGCCCCCCCCCCCCTTATCATTCCAACAACAAAACAAATTGATGGTTGTTAATGAGTGTGTTAAATACGGCGTTTATATCCTTGTAATTCGTATTTTTAAATATTAATAGCTCTATCTACTGTGATTAAATATCATCAACAAATAAAATCTTTTTTATATCATTTTTTTTCTATTCTTGTGATTAATTGGCAATCCCGTTGTTTTTTAGTTGCATCACTGGGTGTTTTATATCAAAACAATTAGTTATAGAGTTTTGAGTTCAAACAAATTTTTAGTATTGTGTCAAGAAAATGTTGGAAAGTAATGTTAAGGTAGGTAAAAGTTCCAAATTTCTTCTGGATTAGTAAAACAATCAACCACTTTCAGTGTTTGATTATTGCTTTTTCTGTGTGTGTATTATATTTAGATTTATTAATTATGGATCTGGAAGGAAACGGGTACCTCTTCAGGATGTTTTGCAATATGCATTGGAATTCGCTGAGAGCAAGAGAGACTGTGATGATACCATGGATAATAGCAGCTCTAATGATGTAGAAATGGAGTCTCCAAAACCTTCGACGTAAGTATCTTTGCGAACTGACAGTTTATAAAAGGGATTTTCAGCTAATTTATTGTCTTCGTAAAAGGTGTCAACAAATCTAACATTAGGTTGTGAAAAAGATGAATCCTTATTTCAAAGTTTTTTTTTTCTTTTCTGGTGGTAGTTATAAAAAGCAACCATTTGCTCTGCGGTTTGAATACTTGCTCATTAACTTGCAATTTATGTAACTTCCTTGTGTCTAAATAACATGTTGAAGTCTTATGAAATAATTTACATATTTGGAAGAAGTGTTCAATATTTTCAAGTTATATTGATAGTTGGCGAATCTAACTTGATTGTAAATTTCTTTGCTGCTACAATTTTCTATCATAATTTTTAGTATGAAAATACTGTTGACTCAATTGTCTTTCTCTGCATTCTCTCACTTTTTCATTTGCCAGGCTAGATTTTTACTTTTCACAGAGTTAAGCATATGAACTTTTCTCAGGATTTTGCTGAAATTTCTCTTGAATCGTTTCCGTGTCATTTCTTTCTCTTTACAGAAGAAACGGTGCATTTGGATATCAATATGTTGCAAATAGATTTTTCTTTGGTTTTGACATTTTTTCAGTTCTCAATATAAAAACTAATTGATAACTTTATCTATGGTAACAGCTTAAATTTTTGTTAACACTTTTTATATTTTATGTTGTTTTTTTTTTTCTACCTATAATCTATGCAAATAGATGTATATATGGTAAACAAAAGTAAGTGTCCTGAAGGTGAAAATGTCAGTCTAATTTAGAAACTTTCTTCTCATTAATTATTTTTTATAGTGTAACCAGTCCCCCTGAATCTGTGGCTCATGCATCAATTAGCTCCACTAGTGCAAAATATTCCCCTGTCAGCCCAATGTCGTCCATCAAAGTACCAAACCCTTCTCCTAGAAATGTCTCGGAAAGTGAGCTCCAAGTTCTACAGGATTGTTTGTGTCGATGGCGGACAGAAGTTGAAAATGAAGTTAGAGGTAATTCTCATTTTGATTTATCAAGAATAATTATTTATTTCTGGCATATTTTCGAGTTCAGCATAATTGTTTGGGATGACGTTAAGAAAAAGTATTGTACAATAACATTAAATTTTACATAAATTTTTGCTCTGTAAAAATAGATATGCTTGCTATTTTTTCTAGTTTTTTATAGAAAATCTTTGATCATATTTTTTTCACTTTTTTTAACATTGTGACTTGATATTTCTTACTGAAATGGCTGAACAACTTGTTAAGCTGTTTTTTCTTCTTTTTTTTTCACTTTTCTCAATCAGATTTACAGGAAAATATTGGTATCCTTGAGACTAGAATCAACAGAATGTATAGCGATGCTGGGATGCAGAAGGTGCTTATATATATTTTATGTACCTTTTCTTTATTAGTTTATTGACTATATCCAATATAGCTAGCTAGTTTTCATTTTAGTATTCATGTGTGCTATATATTTATGGAAGGTACATTCATCCTAATGCGAAGTTAAAATTCATAGTAAAAAAAAAAATGAGGGACCTTTAAGGTGAGCATATAATATAAATGTATAATCCCCGATTATTTCCTCATTTATATCACTTATTTAGCTATTGCAATTGTGCTGTGGTCTCTATAATATACATACATTAGCAGTCATTTGAATTTTGAACATTTTGGTTTATAATGTTGAACAGATATTCAATCAAATATTCATTCGTGTAATTTAACTTCCTTAAGCCAGATGTCAATATTTAACTGTTAGAGATGGAACAAACATGTCTATTACCTCAGTGTTGGCTTCCCTCTCATGAAATGATATATATGTGAGTGAATTTAGAGAAAGTAGATTAATTGATTTTTTAAAATTTTTTTTTTCTTTTCCTGAAAGAAAATCCTAAAAAATAAGTTTAAAACAGAAAATAATTTTTTTTATTAGCAAATACACACATTGAAATATATTCATGTTTTCTATCCCAAAATTCGGTAAAATTTGCTTTCGTATCGTGTGCAGATAATCAGTGGTTATTTTTCATTTTCTCAAACTTGACAATTGTGTTTGTAGAAGTGCACTGGTAAGGAAAAAATTATGATTTCAATACTCAGTTGTAAACAAAGCTGGTTTCCAGTGAAATTTATGTTGTATTTATATTTTTGTAATGTTTTGAGAAGCGAAAAAATTTCTTTTTACAGCTTTTTAAAATCAACTATCCATAATTTATTAATCTTGGGCACTCTGTAGGCAACTTAGTTAAACAAGCAAAAAGTTTGTCCTGCCACTGCAGGCAACTCTGATCTAGAATAGCGATAATGTGTTTGAATTTTACAGTTCTGTTATGTCAATTTCAGTCATACATGAACAGGCACACATGTTACTGGCTTTCAAAGTTCTTAAGTGTACAAAATCTTGGCTCTTTGAAAGAGAATACAAAGTGCTAAAAGACTTTCTGGAAAAATCTCCAGAGAACATTCATTGTATCTCAAGTGGTTCCACAATTGTCCCCTGAAGTATACTAATGGATTAAAATTTGATGTTCTTTATATTGTTACTTTATTTAGTGCTGAGTAATGGTAGCATTCATTGGAGGTGATTGATATTGAATCAGTTCACCTAAATTTTCCTTCTCCAAAATGTCCTTCTGTATGAAATCTTTTTTATTTTAATTTTAAACCTGTAACTTTGTCATTTAAATATAAAATATACTTCTGCTTAGAATGTATGAATTGAACACCTCCTTTAGAGCAACTGTATATTCGCAAATGTGTGTCTTATAGTTTCAATGGTACGAAGTTGTTGTCCCACAGTTACAATCTTTGAACATTTTTCATAATTTATATAATTTCTAATAAATCTGTAAATGTAAATGTCAGTGTTAGTCTACACTTTGAAAGCCCCCTAAACATGGTAGCAGCTTAACCCAATTTATTTTCTTTTTTTTTTTCTTTTTTTTTTTTTTGTCAATTTTCAAAGTGACATCACAAGGTATTTTTTTATATTTTGAAGTTACAATCATAAACAGAACAAATCCATTTCAATGAATGTGCTGCAAATAAATAAGACAGTTGTTTTAGGACGCCTCCCCACCAAAATAATTCAGAAGTGTTTTCTTAATCATACATTTAATGTGTTTCACTTTGGTGTGAGTTTTGTTGATTAATGTTATTTATTAACAGCATTTACAGGGTGATTGATAAGATAAGGAAGAAGTGATTAAACTTTTGACTTCCCACCTGGCAAAAATTATATGAAGAGAAACTGTAGGAATGAATATTCACACTACAAACTTACATGTATAAATTTAAAAGAACAGTTATTGGTAAAATAGCTGGGCAGACTATGTTCCTTGCCTGGTGAGGCAATTATAATCCGACTAGCATTTAAAGTAAAGTGATATAAAGTTGTGTCCTTTTCTTCTTTTTTTAATCTTTAAATGTTCAACTCAATGTAGATGGGTACTTTGGCTAGTGATAAAGAATAGGAAGAAAGGTGGTTCAACTTTCAAATCTGGCACAATTTCAGTTAGAAAAAAGGATTTTATTTTTTACTTTGTTAGGGTGAAGGGATATACCACTAACTTGATTTGAAATATATATGTTATTTGACACAAATTTCTAAATATTTCTATTGTGTAGCTCATCTTTGATATAAAAGCATTTTTGCAACTATGAAATGTAGTAAAAAAGTAATACTTTGATTAATTTCTATTATTCTTGTTTATATAAAATTTGCAGAATTATTTTATAAAAAAGTAATTAAACTTTGAAATAAGCTACATAATTACCTTAATTATGAAATGAAGAAAGTATATTAAGAATTTTAAAGCCAATGATCAAATCAAAGTTTGTTAAACAAATGTTTTGAAACTAATTTAGCTATATTTATTTTTCCTCTGTATTTTGTTTAGTAATACAATTTTATTTTTGTCTGATGTTCCTTTTACTCTTTCAGTATCCTTATCATTTACATGCTGTCCTTGTCCATGAAGGCCAAACAGCCTCTGGTCACTACTGGGCGTACATTTTTGACTTGAAAAAACAACGTTGGCTCAAGTTCAATGACATTACAGTTACTGAATCAACTTGGGAAGAATTAGAGAAGGAGAGTGTTGGTGGCTACCACAATTCCACTGCTTATTGCCTCATCTACATTGATAAAGAACGGGCAGTAATGAGCGATGGTAAAGTTTTTCATTTTTTTTGTCTCATTCATACATAGTAGTTGGTAGTCATTTAAGCACTGTACAGAGGTAAATTTATATCAAAACCTAAGTTGAATTTGAATAGAATTCCTAATTTCTAAGAATTTTGTTTACTTTTTTCAAAGTTCGGAAGGTGAGTATAGAAAATAACTTATCAATTATTTTATGATCCAGATTAATCTGGTTTAATGATTTCTGACAGTTAATGTATATTGTATATACAGTTCACATACAATGTCATATTAAGAAGTGTATATTACACATTTTTTTCAACTTAATAACTATAAGAAAAAAAATCTATAAAACATTCCTGAGATCGATTTAAACACTGAATATCATGAAATCCTCTAGTGATTTTCCTGAATTATGTACAAATGAGCCTTTTTCAATATAATAAAAAAATTTGTAAGCTATGATTTATATTATTGTAAAATAAAACTTCATCTCAAGAAGTAGCAGTTACAGTTCTTAATTGTAGCCAGAACCTCAAAGTAAAATTTAAGTATAATAAACCCTTAGTTTAACAGACCCCAGAATAACGGTTTGGGGAATTATTGGGTACTTTGAGCAGGCATACATTGAACAAAAAAAAATTTTGGACGATTTTTTATAAATTTTACCAACTTTTTCCATATTGTTTTGATCAGTTTAAAATCATTTTCTATATTGTATTAAAGCTACTTTTGCATCAAAATATTTTAATTTGAAAAGAGTAAAATGAGGTAAAAAAAAAAATTCGCTTTCTTAGATAATATTCACTGTTATGGACATTTGCAATTACAGAATAACTGTCCACCACCTATTAGTCCATTAAACCGAGGGTTTACTGTAGTATCTTATTTTTATCAATTATCTTAACTAATTGCACTGCGTAACATACATCTAAGCACTTTAATGGCAGACCTTGAAATACCTGTATTAGATATGTACAAAGCTTCCAACAGAAACTGCTGTCTGTTTGCCTTTACCTGAGTGTGTAAAGGTATTTGATTTCTCTCTCTCATGATTGAAAATTGGACATAGTTTGGGAAAAAAACCCTGCAGGTCCATGATTTTCCAACCTTCAGCAGTTCTAAAGATGAAATATAACTTGTAATAAAATGTATATGTTTTAAAATAACTAATCTTCAATCATGATCTTTCAACAGATATTTTGTCGCTTTCAACTGTATCATACTCTTGAGCATGTATTTTAATCTCTAAGATAGCAGAATGCATAGACTGCCTATACTTTTATTTCATGTCTTGTTAGTATTTTTATGCATGAGTCAATTGATATTGAATGTAACCATTAATTAAAGAATTTTGTGTATTTTTAGATGGTTATTATAACTTGTGTATCAGTTTACAGAAAAAAGACGATAACATACCTTATACTTGACTGAACATTTCTCAAAATAGCTTCTTTTTTCTTTCTTTTTCTTCTATAGTGGAAGGGGATGATTTATCTCCTGTTTCTCAGCTACCTCTTCATCTCCGTCAACTTGTGAATGAAGACAATGTAAAATTTACTAAAGAACTTGAAGATTGGGATAGAGAACAAGCTAAGAAGAATGCTGCCACTGCTGCAGCTGCTGCCTCTGCTGCAAGTGATACAGATGTTACAGTGATTTCCAAACATAAAAACAGTTAGTATTTCTTGATGAATTTCAAGTTTTTCATTTCTTGTATGAATTATCATTTTTCATAACTGAATTTTCATCAGAATGGTTTTGTAAAAATCTTTCCCTCCCAATTAGATCAGAGTATTTGTGTGTCCTGCAGTGAGTAAATATTGGTGTTTGTCGAAGATTTTGCACAAATCACCAAAAAAAAACTACCAGGGAATTAAAACTAAAATAATAAAACTCCTAATGGCGGAGCATTACTAAAAGAAAAAGTAGTAAATACATCACTTTACATTATATATTTTTGATAATGTTTTCTACTATTTACTTTCATCTTGATAGTTGTTGCTTTTTATTGTAATTGAACTCAGCGGTGAGTAATAAAATTAATGGTGTGGATTGGATTAAAGAATGAGTTTCAGGTGGTAATTGGATTGAATTAAACAACTATATTATGACAAACACAACCTAGAAGAGATTGGTGTAAGTTGTGAGTTCAAGGGCTTGATTTGGAATGACGCTTGCCACTGACTTTTAATGGGTCAGTGGTAAAAACACTCGCACGTTGAATGAGACACACTCCAGCTTAGAGGTTTTGGGATTCAATTGTCAATAGAACATACACTTTATACTGATAGCCAAGCTATTCATTCAGTCACTAATGTATATATTAGTGGATGTGTGTGTGTGTATGTATGTATGATTATAAATTGTGATATATTTTATAGACACTTTATTTGAAATGATCAAGATTCCTGCAGCAACTCCATTTTCTTCAATTGTTTATTCTTTGGCAAAGTGATGTGTGCGTGTGTGTGTATATATATATATATATATATATATATATATATATATATGATATAAAATCAAACCTGCCACTGATTCTGTAGCTGCTTCAACATAACAATGCCCTTACTGATTCCTGCACAGCTCCATTTTCTTGAATAGTTTATTATGGGCTTGTGATCTATTACCCATGACTGGGAATTTTTATATGATAAAACACAATTTATAATATATTATTATATATAGTAGAAAGTAGATATGCACCACAAACATTTTTACGTTTCTGCCCTTTTGGGACTTTTTTGGGCATGTGATTATAAGTGTTCTAGATTACTGTTTGAGAAATTTGGTTAAATTCTTGTAGGAGGAGTTTTTATTTTGTTTTGTTTTGTTGTTTTTTGTTATGAGTTACAGGTCAAAATATGTGAGTTAGGTTTGAGAGTTATCTATTAGTGGATGCTGAATTGTATTTCAAGGGATATTTTGATCTTAACCTTGATTTTTGCATTAAATTTATATCCTATGTTACTGTCTTTTATGACCATATTGTATTGTTCTTAATTTACTTGGAGATTTAAAGGAGAAGATAATTTTGATTAAATGTTTTTGGGATGATGGGTATGTGAGTAGATTGTCTAAGTTACCTTTCATTTACTAATGTATGGATTGCTATGTTATGTTTATTTATGTCAATGAAAATTTTGAGTGATGCCAGCACTTTAGTGTTATTTCATTCTTCCTGTTTGATAAATCTACTTGAAGGTTTTTGGGGGTTTTTAGCAAAATTTAGTACTTCAAATTTTGAGACAAACCAACGTATGCCAAAATATAGGGAATAATTATAATCACAGCCTGGACGATAAAATTGAAATTCTAAATTGTGCTGAAATAACACTAAAATTTGAATAACGATCCATTATTAAGTAAATTGGAGGTAATATAGTCTGAGTGTAGTCAGTGTATGAATATATATATATATATATATATATATGTTTGTATGAATTAATGTTTGTATGAATTAATGTTTGTATGAATATATATGTTTGTATGATTATGAATATATATATGTTTGTATGAATATATGTGTGTGTGTGTATGAATATATATGTGTGTGTGTGTGTATGAATGTGTGTGTGTATGTGAATATATGTGTGAATGTGTGCGTGTATGAATAAGTGTGCGTGTGTGTGTGTGTGCGTATGAATATATATGTGTGTGTGTGTGTGTGAATATATATGTGTGTGTATATGTATATTATTGATTGAATTGACAAGAATGATAAATGGACTCAACAAAATTGCATTAAAATTTTTTAGAATTTTCCATCTCTTATAGAAACTTTTCAGTGTAGAGTTTTAAGAAGCATCACACTTGATGTCTTAAATATCAAAATTCACTGCCCCAAAAGTACATATTATTTCTTGTCTTATTGATAAATTAAATTAATTGTATAAATATGTCCAACCAGAATAATGGAGAATATATAAAATGCATGTTATAAAATTTTCCCGCTCTAAATTCACAATCTTTTCATAAGCTTCCTGGCTCTAATACTAGATGATACTTGATTGTAGAATGTTGCCTTAAAATCAATCCAGGTGTAATTCATCAAAAGGTTATTATGATATAGCTTGTTGAATATTGTAATAGCGTCTCCAAGATCCAAAGACTTTCAAAATGCATAAGAGACATTGTAGGAGGATTGTGAACTTGACATCATACTCTCCCATTTCCTTACATTATCATTATTTTTGTGAAGATTTTATTTATAGACACTGTATTTTCAGGCCAAAGTGTGAGTACTCAAACGCAACAGCAACAGCAGCAGCAATCTCCTCTTCAACATTTGCAGCCTTTGCTTCCAAGAAAAATGAAGTTGTCTGAGACTCATGCCCAGCTGTCCTTCCAGCAGACCATCAATGCAGTAACTGTAGCAGTGGAAGCTGATATCTACACAACTGAAGGCCCTGAAGCTGCTTTACTCAAGGTAGTGTTTGAATTTTTTTTACTAGTCATAAACTGTTTTTAGCTCAGGAATTTTAGGCGGAATTAAATTTTTTACATTGTTTAGCCTAATTGGAATTTGGATATAATCTGTAACCATGAAAAATAAAACAGAATAGTTCATATTCAATTCCTTGTCGTTATATTAGTTTTTAGAACTTGTGCCTGATTGAACCTTATTGTTGCTATTTTCAATATACCAAAAGTTTGGTGTAATCTGGTCATGATTACACTGTAGAGTATATTTTTTGTTGCCTCCCAAGACTAGAAAGCCCAATCAGCCTTGTTATTTTACCTATAGCTGGGGGAAGAAGAGATGGACATTTGCCTCTTCCAAGGGCGCCAATAACCATTAGTCAACTTGTACCTCCTTGTACATATATGTGTGTGTATTGAGAAATAGACATATTTGGTCCTACAGAATGAATTATAAATTGCAGAAATGATCTCCTATCGTTACAAGGTTGATATATCATTCGCTCTGGACAATGTAAATAGATTAAACAATTTAAGCAGCAGTCCCGTTTTCTTCAATTGTTTATTCTATTTACATTGTTGGCAAGGGATATGTTAACCGTGTAACAACAGGAGATGATCTCAAATAAGTTTCTGGATAATATAATGCAACTAATCATTCATATATATATATCATTATGCGCACACACACATACACTACCGAAAAACGAGGAAACCTCCGAACCTCTAAAGATGGAAGGGGGCCCCAGAACATAATACCATCCCTAATAAGGATTTTAGAAGACTTAATAAAAAACTACCACACATCAATAGAATCAAAGACTTAAAAAGCAAAGTGATTAACCTGTGTAAATTTAGATTCACTAGAGACACCTTTAAACTCCAGAATAAGGACCTAAATTTCTGCCCACACTTCAACAAGAACATACTTAACCAGGATCTTAATGACTTCTGAAGAAGAATTAAACTTGGAGCCCACTTTGGCAAATCACACCATGAAAGTGATATTCTAGATAGATTCCAAGACCCCAATAAATCTTTCAACCCTAAGAACATAGACATTATTATCCAAACATTTAAATCAGCAGCTGGAGAAGACACTTAAGCCTACATTAATAACCGCAATAACCAATTCTTGCCACATGATAACCTCACTGCTATAGAATGAGAGTCCTTTAACAAGCTCAAAAACAATACAGACTTAATAATCACTAGAGCAGATAAAGGGGGGAGCTATAGTCATTTGGGGGTTGGATGAATACCTCTTGGAGGCAAACACTCAAATAAATAACACAGAACTTTACAATGAACTCCCTAATGATCTCCTCAATGAATACCAAGACATATCTTCTCATTCCCTAAGAGAGTTGTACAATGACAACATGATGGATAATAGAACACATAATACATTTAGACCCAATTCCACAAACCCTGCTAGGTTCTACTTACTTCCCAAAATCCACAAACCAAATAATCCACGTAAACCAGTCATAACCTCAACTAAATGGCACACCACCAAGCTATCAAAATATGCAGATCACCACATCCAACCCTTAGCAACACGAGTTGAATCCTACACACGAGACACTACAGACCTTTGAAATGAAATTAAGCATATCAAAACAATCCCAGTCACTATGGATGTCAATTCGAAGACATGCTAGCCCACAAAGAAGCCCTTAACAATAGATTGACTAAAGAACCCCAAAACTGAAACAATTACCACCCTTATGCATCACATTTTAACTCTAAATAGCTTTAACTTTGATAATAGACCCTTCCTCCAGATGAAAGGCTGTGCCATGGGCACAGTAGCAGTCCTTTCCTATGCTAACATCTTCATGGGGGAATTCGAAGAAACCCACTTATACTCCGAGATATACAGTCATTGCATCTTCTACGTTAGATATATAGATGACATTTTTTTCATCTACACAGGAGATGAAGCCAAACTAGAGAATTTCTTTGCACATGGAAACTCTGCACATGATTCGGTTAAATTTGATTATGTTACATGTACTGACTTCATAGCTTTCCTAGACACCCACATATATGTAGATAGTAATAGGAACCTCCAAACCACCCTCTACACTAAACCCACTGACATTCACAATTACGTTCACTCTAAATTGGCCCATCCCAAACACCTGAAAAAAAAACTAACATTTTCACAAGCACTTCAAATTGAGGAAATTTGCTCTGCAGATACTGAACTCAACAGACACAACCATAACTTACAACATTTCACTGAATGAGGATATTCACTCAAGGATGCAAATAACCAAATAAAAAAAGCAACGACAATACTAAGAAAAGAAACCCTTACACTTTGTAGCATACCGTATAATTCATATATAACCACCTTCAACAACACACTCCCACCCTTAGCATGTATTATCAACAAGAGATGGAATATCCTCACACCTTAAACATGTCTCAAAAAATAGACTATGATGCAACTACCTTAAGTATACTAACACCTTCTAGTTCTACCACTAAAGAGATTTTCTACATATACCATAGCACTAAATATCGTATCAAAAATAATAGATACCTCCTAAAATGCAATAGATGCATTACATAAGTAAATCAGAGTGGCAATTCATCATTTTAAATCACAAAACCATCCCAGTCCACTCCCCTTAGAACTACACTTCTTCACTCCCAGACACAATTTCGCCACAGCTGCTAGTTTCACAATCATTGGAAAAATATTTTTAAAATACTCCCACTGACATAAATAAAATTCTAGAAAGACATGAAGATATGTGGATCAATAAACTTGAAACTCTCTTCCCAAATGGACTTAACACCCCTAACTATAGATCTCTAATATCATAATCCTCCCTCTAATAACCACCTCACCTCCACACTCTACCTTCCTTTATGTGCATCTAATATTGTGAACTTCATAGTCACCCAGATCCCTACATACTAAAACCTTTGTATGGCATTTCATTTGTACAAATCAGAACCAACAAACTTTCAATGACCTGTAAGGATAAAACATATGAAGTTCCTTGACCTCATCTCCCCACCATCTATACTATCCCAAACCTATTCACACAATCCAATACTGAACACTACCCTTCAACCCTGACACCCTATGGCCTCTCCAAGACTTTCTACTGCAGCTACTATCACATCTTGCCAAAGACAAGCAAAGTCTCCATCACAGACAGAACTAAGTCCCACACATCAGGATGACCCGAAAAGATTTGATTCCAAATTTTGCTTCCAAAGCAAGCATCCAATGGTAAATATATTCTCTGCGGAAAACTTTTAACCACTGAATGGTACACACACACACACTACTGAAGATGGGAATACCCCCCGAAACATATTTAGTACACCAATTAATTCATTTATGGCTTAACTAATCAATAAACAGTTTCCATACACTTTTACTCCTGAGTTTGTCTCATTTCCTATTGTTCACATTATATATATAAAGCACACACATACTGGTAACAATCCTTTGCATTGAGACTGTCTTATCAACAATTTCCCTTATTCTAACAATTCTAAAGATTTACATTTTTTTTTATTATACCTCATTATATATCACCCCCTAATTTCTTTTTTATTCCTTTGGACATAAAACTTATGTTTCAACATTTCATTTTTCTTGATGAGACAAAACAACTTTTCTTATGGAAAATGAGTTGGCTGTTGATCTTTCTAATGTTAAAATAGAGAACCAATAAACTTAATTTTCCTTTTTTAAATGATTATTATAAAAAATCAAATTCCTCGTTTTTCTCATTATTCAATTATTGTGCTGACCAAAATTTAACTTTTTAAATAGCTTTAATGCTTTTGTATATTGTTGATGAAACTTCTCAGTCTTGAAAATTTGAAGGCTGGGTATAAGTATGTAATGAGAAATGCAAGTTTGATTTTGATAATTTTCTCTTAATTTGTTTTGCTAATCCAATAATTTCTCTCATGGTAGAAAAGTTTATTCCCTACCATTGCCCTCTTTTTTCGAATAGTAGAATGATTTAAAATCTTGAAGAAAATTGATTTTCAAGATTACAGAATTACTTTGAGAATATAGTGATGAAATTAGTTTTAAAATTTAATAAGCCAAACCAATGAACAAAAGTTCGATATAAATGGATGAAATGTGTTATTTACTTTTGTAGGCTTTTGAAAAAGAAATGCAACGCCTAGAGAACCTAGCTCGGCTTATCCCTGAAGTTCTTCCCCGTGAGGATCCGCGATTAGACCACATTTTGGTGTATCTTTCTGCTAATAAAGCTCCAACCTCTGTGATACATCGTGTGCTGCTTGAACAGTTTTCTAAC
>CAUOPZ010000307.1:7500-10000 GCA_963457665.1 Thysanoteuthis rhombus
ACACAGATGAATATAATGAAATACAGCAAGCTATCAACATCAACATAGAAGGAAGAAAAAAACAACTTAACCTCACCAAAACTAAAAAATACAACAAACTTAGACACAACATCACACACAGATCTGCGAATCCACAGAATACAAGAGAAATTAAGATACAACCCACCAAAAGAGCCGTCAGGCCTCTGTTACCTACCCCCAACCCACCACCTACATACCCAACAAAAACCAATTCCCCCACCAAACACAGATTTAACACTAGACACACAGACACAGGCTACCCAACAAGAATCACCAATACTGACACCAAAAGAGCCTTCAGGCCTCTGTTACCCACCCCCAACCTACCACCTACATACCCAACAAAAACCAATTCCCCCACCAAACACAGATTTAACACTAGACACACAGACACAGGCTACCCAACAAGAATCACCAATACTGACAAAAACATCATCCATACCCACATGAACAACGACTACAGAAATAGATACACGCATATGAACGAACAAAACAAAAACACCTACACTGGCACTAACAGTACTAACACCTATAACAGACACACACATATGTACAAACATAACAGGAACACCTACTCAAATACTAATACTACTGACACCAATACTGTGAACAGACACAGCTATATGAACAAACACAACTACAAAAACCAGCATACAGATAATAGCAACAAGATCACTAGCCGCCACAAGGTTCTCAGACCTACTACCCCTCATACTCTGCAAAAGGAAAGCCCTAAGAGTAGCATCCTTCCTCAACCCACCACATTGACCCTTCAAAAGCATCCTGAAGACCCAGGCAGACACCCTGACCAGCAGGTAACCCCTACATCAACCCACACACACACTCTACCAAAAAACGAGGAAACCCCCCTACCACTAAATATGGAAGGGGGGTTAGAAAACCTGATTCCAACACTAGTAAGCAGTTTAGAAAACTTACTAAAACACTACTACACACCATCAGAATTAAGGAAGACCCAGAAGGGAAAGTAATGAACCTAAGTAAATTTCGATTTACTAGGGACACATTCAAACTCCTTAACAAGGGCCTTAATTTCTGTCCCCGACCCCCACACTTCAGCAATCACACCCTCAACAAAGATCTCTATGACTTCTTCAGAAGGATCAAACTTAGAGCCCACTTTGGGAAAACAGGCCACGACAGTGACATCCTTGATAGGCTTAAAGACCCCAACAAATCTTTCACCCCAAAAAACATAGACACAACCATTCAAACTTTTGAGCTAGCCGTCAGAGATGACATAAAAACCTACATCAACAATAACACACCACAAACCCTAACACGTGATAACCTTACAACTAAAGAGCGAAAGGCCCTTAATAAACTAAAAAACAACACAAACTTGATCATCACAAGAGCAGATAAGGGTGGATCCATAGTCATCTGGGGTCTAGATGAATACCTCACAGAAGCTAACTTACAATTAAGCAACACAGAATTCTACAGAGAACTCCCCATAGACCCCTTTAACGAATACATAAACACAATAACCCAATCCCTAACAGAATTACACAATAGCAACATGATAGACAAAAGAACACAGAATATACTGAAACCCACTTCCACAAAACCCGCAAGGTTCTACCTACTCCCCAAAATCCACAAGCCAAATAACCCAGGTAGACCAGTCATCTCCTCCACGAACTGCCACACTACTAAACTATCAAAATTTGTAGATCACTACATACAACCCTTAGCAACACAAATCAAATCATATATACGTGACACCACAGACCTCCTAAACAAAATCAAACACATCACAGCAATCCCAGACAAAGCACTTCTAGTTAGTATGGATGTTAAATCCCTATACTCCAACATCAAACATGACGAAGGTATCCTAGCACTGACAGAAGCCTTAAACAATAGAACTACTAAAGAACCTAGCACTAGAACAATCACCACTCTTATGCACCACATTCTAACCCTAAATAGCTTCAACTTTAATAATAGACACTTCCTCCAGGTGAAAGGCTGCGCCATGGGCACAGTAGCGGCCCCATCCTATGCTAATATCTTCATGGGTAAATTTGAAGAAACCTACATTTACCCAGAGATTTATAATGACTGCATCTTTTATGGTAGATACATAGACGACATTTTTTTCATATATACAGGCGAAAAAACCAAACTAGATAACTTCTTTATACATCTAAACTCGGCACATGACTCTATTAAGTTTGACTTCACAACATCCACTGACTCCATAGCCTTCTTAGACACACGTATATATATAGATGACAACAGAAACCTCCATACCACCCTCTACACAAAACCCACAGACACCCACAATTACCTCCACTCCAAATCAGCCCATCCCCAACACTTAAAAAGGAGTCTACCATTTTCACAAGCTCTTAGAATTAGAAGAATCTGCTCCACCAATAGTGAACTTAACAGACACAAACATAACCTAATACAATATTTCACCCAACGAGGTTATCCACTAGATGACACA
>CAUOPZ010000307.1:15000-17500 GCA_963457665.1 Thysanoteuthis rhombus
TATATACATCCATATACACATATACATATATATATATATATACATCCATATATACATATACATATATATATATATACATCCATATATACATATACATATATATATATATATACATCCATATATACATATACATATATATATATATACATCCATATATACATATACATATATATATATATATACATCCATATATACATATACATATATATATATATATACATCCATATATACATATACATATATATATATATATACATCCATATATACATATACATATATATATATACATCCATATATACATATACATATATATATATATATACATCCATATATACATATACATATATATATATATACATCCATATATACATATACATATATATATATATACATCCATATATACATATACATATATATATATATATACATCCATATATACATATACATATATATATATATATACATCCATATATACATATACATATATATATATATATACATCCATATATACATATACATATATATATATATATACATCCATATATACATATACATATATATATATATATACATCCATATATAACATATATATATATATATATATACATCCATATATACATATACATATATATATATATATATATATATATATATATACATCCATATATACATATACATATATATACATCCATATATACATATATATATATACATCCATATATACATATACATATATACATCCATATATACATATACATATATATACATCCATATATACATATACATATATATATATATATATATATACATCCATATATACATATACACATCCATATATACATATACATCCATATATACATATACACATCCATATATAATATACATATATACATCCATATATACATATACATATATATATATATATATATACATCCATATATACATATACACATCCATATATACATATACATATATACATCCATATATACATATACATATATATATATATATATACATCCATATATACATATACATTATATATATATATATATATATACATCCATATATATATATATATATATATATACATCCATATATACATATACATATATATACATCCATATATACATAATATACATCCATATATACATATACATATATATACATCATATACATATATATATATATATATACATCCATATACATATATATATATATATACATCCATATACATATATATATATATATATATACATCCATAATACATATATATATATATATATATATACATCCATATACATATATATATATACATCCATATACATATATATATATACATCCATATACATATATATATATACATCCATATACATATATATATATACATCCATATACATATATATATATACATCCATATACATATATATATATACATCCATATACATATATATATATACATCCATATACATATATATATATACATCCTATATACATATATATATACATCCATATACATATATATATATACATCCATATACATATATATATATACATCCATATACATATATATATATATATACATCCATATACATATATATATATACATCCATATACATATATATATATATATATACATCCATATACATATATATATATACATCCATATACATATATATATATACATCCATATACATATATATATACATCCATATACATATATATATATACATCCATATACATATATATATATACATCCATATACATATATATATATACATCCATATACATATATATATATACATCCATATACATCCATATACATATATATATATACATCCATATATATATATATATATACATCCATATACATATATATATATATATATACATCCATATACATATATATATATACATCCATATACATATATATATATACATCCATATACATATATATATATATATACATCCATATACATATATATATATATATATACATCCATATACATATATATATATATATATACATCCATATACATATATATATATATACATCCATATACATATATATATATATATACATCCATATACATATATATATATATATACATCCATATACATATATATATATATATACATCCATATACATATATATATATATATACATCCATATACATATATATATATATATATACATCCATATACATATATATATATATATATACATCCATATACATATATATATATATATATACATCCATATACATATATATATATATACATCCATATACATATATATATATATATACATCCATATACATATATATATATATATACATCCATATACATATATATATATATATATACATCCATATACATATATATATATATACATCCATATACATATATATATATATATACATCCATATACATATATATATATATACATCCATATACATATATATATATATACATCCATATACATATATATATATATACATCC
>CAUOPZ010000308.1:7500-77500 GCA_963457665.1 Thysanoteuthis rhombus
ATCATTCATATCCAATTTTTTAATTTTTTTTTTTCTTTCAAAATGTTTCAGTTCTCTATTTACATTTGAATATTTCAATTCTTGGAGAAATGTGCTCTCACGCAACTTTAAAGTTTAAGTTGGAAAACTTTGATCAAAAAGAATCCATTGTTTGGCGTTATGGATGCTGATTTCCTTTTCATGCGGTAAAGCGTTATGCAGGCATGCATACAAAGAGAATTGTCTAGTCCAGTTATTCCAGAACTTTTGAAAATCTTTCTTCAGGTTCATGAATAAGATTACTTGTTTTACCCTATCTATTTGAGAGAGTTGCCCCAAAGAATAATATCAAATAATTATTATAAATCCGTCTAATTGTAAGCAAAATTATCTAAGAATTTGTTTAATTTCTTAATTATACAGATCGTGCTGTATATTTGCTGCTTGGAGAAAACAAGTGAAAATAATTCCGAACAAATCATTCAAAATCTCAATTTATTACAAAAAAATAAGAATTCCTCATCATAACTGATGTATATACAATATGATGTATGTTTTGGCTTTTCTGCTACTAGTTCTTCAATTATAGTGAGAAACACATTGCCATCATTTGCCAATGATCGTGGCAAAATATTAACAGAGCATATTGATTTCCTGCACATATATGCATATAATATGCTACTGAGAAAATCCTTTAATTACCTATCCAATGCTTCAGCTTGAGTGATTGAATGACATTATTCAGGTATGCAAGATAATGAAAAAAAATCTCAGTTTAGAACAACTTTTTCTCATTAGATCTCCTAGCGATATGCAGAGTAAAATCCCAAATTCAGTATATGGTATGATACTACAAGCTGTGTTAATTATAACATGAGAGGACCATCATCGTAAAGTGGTTCATTGATCATTCTGTATGTGCTCTATTGTATTAAAGAATCATTGAGGGTTTGTTCACGCCATTTAAAATCCGTTATGATGAATTTATGTCAAGGTAACTTTACTCTTGTTTTGTCTTTGATTTTTGAAAGTTGAAACAATGAAGACGTTCACAGGAATCTAAACTAGTAACTAATGTTGTTTTTGATCTTCAGTGGTTTTTTTATTTTTCCTTTTCGTTATACAGAGAGATACAACACATACGTGACCCTTAAACTTCAAAATGTGAAGTCCACAACAATTCAAGTGAAAGGGAATAATCCAAGCTGGGAACAAGATTTCATGTTGTAAGTACATGGTTTTATTGGATTTTTTTTATTCAAATCTTCATTGTATCGTCTTTTTTGTTTTTGGATTTTTATTAAATTTGGTTTGTAAAATAAAAATGATAGACAATTTTTCATTTTTTTTAATATTGAATTTTATTCAAAATATTTGCCATTTTGTTCCAATATCTCTTGCCATCTTTCTATCTTACCAGAACATTCTATCTTTCTTGGCAAAGAATTGATCTAAAGTGCTTTTTGCAGCTTTCCTAGGATTGAAATGTATTTCATCAAGAGAATTTCCTGAAGACCAGAATAAATGATTGTCCAAAGGTGCAATATCTGGTGAAGATGACAGATGAGTGAAAACTTCCCAGCTAAGCTGTAACAATTTTTCCCAGGTCACCAGAGAAATGTGCTTTCTATCGTTACCCTGAATCTCATGCCCTTTTTCTAAACTAATTCTGTACACATTTAAATCCTGTCCAGTAGGTTCTTTCATTTTATTTATGTAGAAATTACACTTCAAAGGAGCTAACATAACCAAGCTGGTGCAAGTGATTTTGAATGTTTGATATGGAAAAATTTACATCTGTAGGTTCTATTCTTGTTGTGTAATGATTATTCTCAAATAATTAAAAATCAACACATCCTCCCGATAGTCCCCCATGGAGCTGGAAAATGGAACCTAACCAAAAGGTAGACCAAACTGAGAACCATGCAACATGCATGAGAAAGAATCATGCTCATCATCACATGAAGAAATCACAAGATAGCACAGTATATTAGAGAAAAAAACAGAAGTCAAAGATATCAAAGAATCTGTTAGAAAATTCAAATGGCAATGGGCTGACTATGTTATAAGAATGGCAGGAAAACGCTGGATATCTTGACTCATAGCGAGGATCTCCAGAGATCATACCTGAAATCGTGGCTAACAGCAAATAAGAAGGCAGGATAAACTAGTTGCTTATTTTCCTGTCTTCAGTGTTAGTCAACAAACAAAAAGAGAAACTTCTTTTTAAATACACCTTAATATGACAGCTCTCATAAAACTAAACTCTTCTAATGCTATTTAGCCAAAAGAACTTTTTCACTATCCCTATGATTTAAATATAATAATTGCCTTTTTGGTTTTTTTTCTTTTTTTTATATCCTATTCATTCTCTATAATTATGACCTAGAGATTGAAAAATTTATTTTAGTTAAATATATATTTTCAAATTATACTCTTGAGACAATATTATATAGGGCATAGTGTGTTATCATGAATTCAAGAATTTATTCTGATCCTAAAATCATTACTACTCCGCTTGTCAAGCTGATCTTTGCCTTTGTTATGAAAACTCATCAATTATGAGGTATTTTATACCTGTCCTTTTCAGACTTTCAAAATAGTTTTACTATGTCAATTTTCTTCCTACCTTATGTAATATGTACAATTTTACTTTATGAATCTGATTTTTTTATGGAGATATAAACTTTTCCTTGTTTCCTGTATACTTTGAGAATATTTATTATATTCTATTGTGAGCAAACCTGATTTGAAAAGAAGTTTCCTTCGTTATATATTGACTAAATCTTTGGCTGCAACTAGATGAACAGTTTTATCTATAGAATATCAAGTTCTTCTATTTTGTTTTTTATTTTGTTTTTCTGAAGAGAATCTGAGCATTTGATAACATTTATGACATTGATTCAGCAATATTCAGTAGTTATCCTAAGATTAATATTCTCATCAGATTACCTTAATTCAAATTTTTGAATTTCATCAAATTACAAGCCCAAGTCCCAAACATGATGATGACCCTAAAGGATTACTCTTCTTTGATGACTATTTCTGATTCCAAAGCAAAACATCTGATATTATTTATTTTCTACGGAAACTTTTTCACCACTGAAAGGTACACATACACAAGCACTTCACACGTTACTGAAGATGGGAACACTTCCCAAAACCTGTATAGCACACTGATTATTCATTTATAGATGAATTAATCAACAAAGTTTTCATATACACTTACTCCTTTGTCTATCTTATTCCCTGTTGTTCACACACTATATATATATATATATATATATATATATATATATATATATATATATATATATATATATATATACACAGTAAACCCTCAATATACCAAAATAATAACTGTGCTGAAGAATTACATCTTATGAAAATAATGACACTGAATTCTCTATTTTAAGTTTGAATTTTTATTTCAAAATTTCTTTTCAGTTGATTCAATATATTTTATTTGATTAAATTGTTTCCTACTTGAATCATTGTTTGTTTTATAAAAACTCCATGTGACACCAGTATAATATTCACCCAGGGATTTTTTTTGCATGAAATCAGAAAGTTCTTGGTCCACGTGTTACCACATTCGTCAAACTTAGTTTGGTAAATCCACAGTCAGTTTTGATGAATCCATGAGTTTGTTAAAGCTAGAATTTGTTATATAAAAGTTTGTTGAAGCATGAGTTATATATATTTCTTGGCCTAAAACAAATGGACAGACCCCTCAAACAAGAATTGTCCAGTTAGTATGTGTATGAAACTGACTTTACTAGAGCAATTTTGTCATTGCATTTAATAGCTAACTGCAATGTTATTGAACTAAAAAAAATTTTTTCAAGTCATATTCTTGTTCTTATTCTGCATATTCTACTACAATGATATAGAAAGAAATGAAAGTTTACTTGTGTATTCATTTTATACATAATGGAGGTGTGTATATATACATATATGTATATGTTTGTGTGTATAAGTATGTGCTAAAAATTCATTTTTTGTTCATTGAGTATGATGCCAAAATGGAACATTGACATTTTGTTGTGTGCAAGTTGCTTTTTACTTCACTTCATACTTTAATAACTCTTTTTCAAGTTGCATTTATTACTCACAAGTGTGGGGAACGTTTTTCCTTTTAAGGGGTCAAAAAATATGGAGCCATTTTTTTTCTACTTTTAGGTCAAAATGGTGAGAGGACTTTTTCTTGACTTTTTAGGGGTCAAGGGGGGAAGATTTTTTATACCTTTTAGGGGTAAAAAATTCACTGTTATTTCTTATTTCAGGGTAAAAAATGAGGGTTAACATTTTGGGGGGTCAAAACTGAAAGTAATTTTTTTTTTCCTCATGGAGGTCAAAAATGAGGGACATTTTTTTTTTCTTTTTAGAAATCAAAAGTGTTGGGAAATCTTTTTCTTCATTGGAAAAATTAATCATAGAGTAGTTTCCCTTATTTATTTACAAATAATTATCTGTCTGTGTTTGCAGAACTCAGGAATGGCCAGAACTATGACCACCAGAGCAGTTTTTTTAGCAAGTCTATTTTTTTTAATTTCTGCCCCTACCAAAAAACGTTTTAGTGAGATGTTCTATATGCAAGGTAAATTTATAAATTTAATCATATTTCACTGAGTGTTTGACAATCTTTGTCAGCAAAACACAGGAACCACACATTTTCCCATAGAATTTTCTTTGTGTACTAATAGGATTTCTACCAAATTGACTTTTGAAAATTCCAACACCTTTTAAACTTTGATTATATGTTGTAGAGAATTATATATACTGTAAGTTATCTCTTGTCATTCGTAGGTTTTCCATTGATTGTTTCGAAAATTCATGGTTCAGTCTTGAATAATCTGATGGGAATATTTGGGGGAGTTTTGTGGTGTAGTGCAAAAAAAAAAGTATCATAAAAATACATTTGACTAACTGGTTCATGAGTCTGTTTTCAACCGGGTTTATATTTACATTTTTAAACGACATTTATTTCATTATATTTAAATCTTTAGTTGATAATTTTCTTCAATCTTTCTTCTTATTAATAACACAAAGATTATGATGCATTTATAGTTTCCTAAACTTTCAATGATTTGTTTATACTGTAGTGTACAGTATAACAGTATTTTACACTGCAAATATTTTTTCCTAATTTATTATACTATAGTAAATTATTTAGTTGATGAATAATCATATAATTATTAACAATGTTTTTCTTATTATATTATTTACCTTCATCTTGATATTTTTGTTGCAACTTTTCTGAGAACAAGACAACAAAAATACCAAGATGAAGGTAAATAGTAGCAAAAAGAGGAAAAATATTATTATTAATCACTGCTCTGTTGTTTTATGAAATTTATGGTTTTCACTAATTAACTGTATATTTCTTTAGCTTGCATCTATCCTGTACTTTCTTAATACTGTTTTAAAACTTATAGTAATATTTAGATATCTTCTTTGAAAGTTGAAATTTCATTATAATTTCAAAAAAATTGCATAAGGTTACTCGTAAAAGGGAAAAAAATTACTTCTGCATACTCAGAGGATTTCTGAATTGATTAAAGTTGTGTTCAAGTTTTTGACTGAAAAAAATTGATTCTGTCATAAATGTCACCTGAAAAATCAAGACAAGTTTTTAGAAGAAAAACTTTTACTGTATACTCTACTGTGTCATTTATTTATTTCACATGTACTATTTGGGAATGGTAAAGTGTTTTTTTATCAAAAAATACAAGATTTATGGGTTTTGTTGATCAAACTGGTTGGGAGGGTCAGCAAAAATTATTTGCAGATTTAGTACATTCGTGGCCCACTGGTACCCCTAACCCCAGCAAATGGCAATGGATCACTGTATATGTTTATCTCTAACATGTATGTTCAAAAAGTTCATAACTCAGAAACTACTTGGCCGATCTTGATGAAACTTTGCTGTCATCTTCCCAACATTGTGGCTATTTATCTTGAAATTCATGAAACAGAAACTACTCGACGAACCTGAACCAAATTGTTAGGGATACCAAATATCACCCAGATATCTTAAATCAACTGATTCATGCAGTTAACTCCCCTGCATCATAGTCATTTGTCTTAAAAGTTCCCAAGTCAGAAACAACTCAACAGGTATGGATCAAAATTGGCCAGGAGGATTTGATTCAATTTTGGGGGCCGATCAATGTACATTTTCCTACATTGTAGCTAGAAGTATTGAATTAAAGTACCACTAAAAAACTGTTTTGATCTTATGGAAAATAATTTTTTTGAAGCAGAAGCTGAGGTGGTGTCCAATGGGGGAAAATATTTTTGCAAATAAAAACATGAAAAAGAAAACAAATTTCAAACATTAAAAAATTGACAGAAGAGTAAAGTAAAAATAATTAATCAGAGAAATTTACTGCAGAACCAATAAAATAGTAAAAATTGTAAAGAAAAAGACAGAAGACAGATGAAAAACAAAATGATAAATTTTCGTTTTTAATATCGATTTATAATTACATTTAGGGGTTTTATTGTCAGATTTTTTTATCAAGATATCATTTTATGAATTTAATTGTACTTTGCTCAAGCAGGGGGCCGTCTCCTGTATTCTAGCCTGAGGAAACACATACTTTCAGTCAATGCACATGCAAAGGGAAATAAGTCTAATTTTATTTAGTGCCATTGTCCATTTTTAGCCCTGTATGTCCAATGAAAATTCTGATCAATCGGACATCCAAAATTGTCCAAGTTGTGGTCCAATTTAGGGCTCCACTTGAATTCAGATTGTTATTTCCAAAACCAAAACAGCTCTGTCTACAAACTATTCCACAGAAAACTATCATATAGGATTATTATTTAATTATCAATTTTAATGTCATCACAAAGTAGAAAGATAGAAAATTTTATACAATCTAATTGACATTTAAACTACAATCTTATTACTGGAGCATATTCTAATCAAAATAACCAGGACTTACTGGGAAACTGCCTTCATTGTCTAAGTCACAAGAAAAAAAATATTGCATGAAAGATATACTATCTATTTCTATGGAAAAAAAAGGTGATTTTGTGAATAAAAATTCCCAATTATGATTAAAATAGACCATTAGCATATCTTGAGTCTGGATGCACGATTCATGAAACAACATGATTTTATAAACAGGCAACAGTCAGCTCTTAGATTTACAGTACTGTGTCGTTATATGGAATAATTAATAATGCATAATTCAATCTCAGGTAAAGGCTACTGTTGGGGGATGCTGCTATTACTATAGCTAGGAAAGAAAATGTTTACCTAATTAAAGCACAGAATTCCAAAGATTTTGTACATTCTTACATAGCTGTACTTACACACAACTTGCTTCTCCTGAAAAAGTTACTCTTTCTCAATAACAGAAGTTCATACTACTTCACTACATTGGAAAATGTTTGTCATAATTTTTACAAATGTCCATTCAATCAAATCTTGACAGACAAAATATTTGCAATGAACAGATTATGTCCAGTATTTCCAAAATCCGGTGATAAGAGGTCCATTAATAAGAGCGTGATGATTATATATAGCTAAAATGCAGGAGAGGAAATTCATGAATTAACTAAACTTCATTGCGATTTCTTGAGAACTTCTGGAGATACTACATGGACAAACAGATGGACCGACAAAAGTGAATACATATATCACTTCCAACTTTGGTAGAGGTATAAATGAACAGAAAAATAGATTTTAATGACTGCTACAATCTACCAATTTAACATTCTATTACAAATTAGACACAGTCTGTTGTACTTCATCTCTGCTATTACCTGGTAACTGCTGTTCATAAATTTTTGTATAAATGTGTTGGCTATTATTTTCTTTTCTCAATATTTGTGCTGTTACTCCTTTTTATTTCTTTGTGATTTTTCTTAAGCATAAGGCTGTGCATAAAATCAATGATTTATTGGAGAAATGACTGCATTTACAATTTACTTTAAAAAGCTAAATCCTGCGTAATTCAGTTGTAAAAATTTTAAAAAGTTGTCAGCTTTTTGTTTTTTTTCCAGTAATAAAACTTACATGTGTTCACATTTTATTTACATCACACATTTGTGCTTACCAGTACACACAGATATCTAGTTACACATTTGTATATACGTACATATATGAACAAATGGATATTTATACTTACACATGCTTTTCACTTTTTCGCCTGTACACATGTACAAACACTTGATATATTTACACAATATCTGCTAATATTACTAAAGCATATATGCACATGTAATTTTTCCAACCAGCATTTGGGCATATAAAAACGCATTAGAAGTGGTGTACTTACATACATATATAAGCATTTGAACATTCACATAAACTCATTGGATAATGATCATGTACACGCACCTACATTTATATCATATCCACACGCATTCACACACATACACACACCCTGGGATTTTTGTTTTTCATACAATCAAATCTGGCAGCATCTGGTTTCTTTCTCCTTGCTCTTCCTCTTCAAACATCTGCCAATTCTCTAGGTGAATAATAAGACCAACTGATATTTGTTTATGCCTGTCCTCTTTGCTGTTCAATGAAGCTTTTTTTTTTCTCTCTTTATTTTACACATATGAATTGTTGTACTTCATAATCTGCAACATATTAAAATGATAGTGTAATATTTCCATTTTACCCCTCTTATGAGAATCGCTTCTCTTGGGTTATCTTATTCAGATTGTGTACACATCTAACTGTTAGGTTTATTTACAATGTTTCAATCTATAAATTTCTAAGCTTCTGCAGGTAGAATAGGGAGCACAATGAACAGGAAATGTATCTAAAAAGTTTCATTTTAGTGTAAATTCTTTTCTATTTCTCTCGTCCATCGATTTTTATAATTATTTCTACATATCCGCTTCTTTGATTTTTTTCACTCTTAGTGGTTATGCAATAACTTGGTATTCTCCATTTTAAAAAAATCTCCAATCCAAGTTAATTACCATTTAATACTATGCATGAAGTTTGCTTTCTTATGTCAGTAAATCTGATTTATTAGAAATGGGTGTTCTTTGTAATTAAAGGGAAACTATCAATACGTTTTGGAAAAAAACAGACTGATATATAACAGTTACAATTATTTGCACCAATCAAGTTCATACAACTAGTATTTATCCATCCATGATTCTTTAATTAGGACGTGTATTTGGATGTTGATTATAAAGAGACTGCTAATGATTTCAATCATGACCAGAATAAAGAACCTGCCTATAATCAACACCAGGATGATGCCAGAATTGTTAAATGACTTTAAAATCGTATGCAAATCATTACACTTATATCCATTTCAGTGGTTGTTGATGTCTTTGGGTCATGATATTAGCAAATGTACATTCAGGGATAATTTTCTTGTAATTTTATGATTGTTATATTCAGTTTTATCAAGTAAACATTGAAAAACATTTCAAGATCTAACCAAATGAAAATATTATACTAAGATATTGTTTTCTGAATTTTCTATTAAGTCTGCAACAAAATGTATTTACTCTTTTGTGTATGTGACTCTGATAAAAATGTAACTTAAAAATAAATTGCTTCATATTGAAAAAAAACAGCAAATTTTAATTGAATTATACTTTTTATAAACAATTGAAATGTATTATCAATCTTGTTGTCTTCCCCTTTTGCTTGACCTGGTATCCACCTCTGCTCATCCCACAACCTCTTCTCTTCCCATCCCACTGCACGTTGCCCCCCTGGTTATCCTTTTCCCCCTCCCTCTGCACCTCCCCATGTATCCTCTTCCCCCTCCCTCTGCACCCCCATGTATCCTCTTCCCCTCCCTCTGCACCCCCCCGTTATCCTCTTCCCCCTTCCTCGGCACCCCCCCCCGGTTATGCTCTTCCTCCTCCTTCTGCATGCCCCCCCCCGGTTATACTCTTCCCTAGTCCTGATATTCTGTTGATATAAATTGACAAATATCTATGGTTGTATGATTGTATTTTTAGAGATTTTATTTGCCATCTTTAGCCTCATATTTTTACTCCAGAAACTTTTACTCACTTGCCTATCCTTTTTAAATCCTCATATTGGGACTCTTGTGTATTGGGGTTGTTCTATTCAGTGCAAGGAGCTCTGGTTGTAAACTCTTCTCCTAGCTTCAGCTTGGATTCCACCTTTGTTTCTTGAATCAGATTGGTGATTGTTCCTCATTCAAGGACAAAAATGCTCTTCTCAGTTTCATCATTATCAGCTTGTAGTGTTTGTCATTGGACATAGACCTTATCCAGGATTTACTAGAACTCTCTATCATGGGCATCGCAAAGTCAGTACTTTTTAAATTTTTGTCTACTTTATGCCACCATCATTTTTTCTGCTGGCCACAGTTATGCAAATGATCTCTGGGGATCCATGTTTGTCATGATGTCCAGCGGTTGTCTGTCATTCTTGCAAAATGATATTCACACATTGTATACTGATCAATGTTATTCTGGTGAAAATCATGTACAAATATACATTATGAAAGTATCAATGTGAATTATAGGAAATAAGTATAGAAAACTTTTTTTTTTCAATTGTTTTAGTCATAAAACTACAAATTAAGATTTTTCTTCAAATAAGCAATTAAAAAATCCTACATTACTTATCAGCTTCTTAAATCTCATTGTTTTTTACTTTTTTTCATTATAAAACATAATAAACACAAAGTTTCTTATCGTTAAGATTTAAATCATCCTCACTTGCTCAACTTACTCTAAAAATATACTCTCATTAAACAGAATTGTGCATTGTTCAATTTTTTTTTGATTTTTTAACTTTGGAGCTGCTGGCTTTTCTTTTTTTTTTTTTTTTTTTTTTTACCAAGAAAAAATTGATATGACTAAATATTAGCCCCTCTATTAGAGCATCATCATCATCATCATCAAAGGTAGGGGCTGTACTCTTTACCCTCCCCCCCCGTGATTTCTTAATTCACCAAGGTCTTAAGCATAAACAAACCCTCAGCCATTCCCTGTTCTTTCTTAATACTGCTAGTTCTAAAACATAAACAAACTCCCTGCCACATTTGTCTTTAATGTTTGTGAATCAGTAATATTAAGAAGTGGCTGAGATGAAATATTTCATTAATGTGTGGTAGGGATAAAAAATATGATTGTTAAAGGTGTAAGAATCAGTTTTAGATATGGCACCAAAAGAGATCCATAGAGAACACCTAAATTCTAGGCTTTCAAGAATAGAATATTTCATTTTGACTTAATCATTCATTCATTCAAACTGATCTTTCTGATATCAAGCTCTTTGTTTTGTTCATTTCAACTTACTCATTTTGTAATTGCGAATCCTGTCTTTTATATGAAAGCACAAATTTTGCTCTCTCAGGCCAAACTTGCAAATGGCAAACTCATATGGGGCCTGTTTTTGGGTTTTTTTTTTGTTTTTTTGTTTTTTTGTTTTTGTTTTTGTTTTGGCTTCCAAATTTTGTGCAGCATTGTAAGAATAATATACTGTATTTGCTGGCTTCTAAGACGCATATTTCACAAGGGCATTTGGGGGACTAACGCTCAGAGCAACTCATCAAAGTCCCATAACTGTCTTTTTTGGGCTTTGGTAGACAATACCCTATTCCTAATCCAAGCACATTGGGTGCTGGATAATATTTGCACAACTTTTTCTTTAAAATTCATCAGGACATTTGAATTAATTCCATTGAGAGGGTTGTATTCATTTTTTTTATAGTTCATACAATCCATAAATGTAGCCACTTATCCAGAAAAAGATATAATAAATAACTGTTCTTTTGTATACTGTTTTTGTGTAACAGTATGCATTCTGGAACATATAATGATATCATTGTTGAATTTTCAAAAAGTGGTTTGCTGATGGTGAAATATCAATAAATTAGAAAAAATAATAGTTGAGTCTATTTTGGTGTGAGCAAAAGTGGGTGACTGAATAGTAATTGTGACCTCAATGTTATGCTTATAAGTAGAACAGTCAATCTGTAAGCAGGCCAGTGCAACTACTACTCCCTCCTCTATCTTCATTAGTAGATCCATCTGTGGATTCATTGGTTCTATTGATTTTTGTGGCAGAGAGACCAGATATAGTAAATGTAATAAATAGCTCCATTCTTTGGCAATGCCACTCGCTGTCGTTGGAAAATCCTTTTTCTTAATTGCTTAAAGACATATTTAGCTATTCTTCAACCTAAAAATAGAATTAGAGCCTTCTCTAGAGTAATTTCATCCCAGTAAAGAAGATAATATCTGAGAAGACATGAAAACTGTTCATTGTTTTGAAATCTCATGCTGTCATTATCATATAACTGAATTTTTTCTTTAATGATCTGAAAACGAAAAACTTTTCACTTTGGGTTTTTATAAGTAACAAAAATTCTTGATCTATTGATTTTGTTCGGTATATCTTAAAAGAGCTTTCAGAATTGCTTTCAATCACTTAAGAATTATTTTTACTGTTAGTTATGTTCATGTTTATTTGAAATTGTAAGTCATACCAAAGACTTTTTAAGTGGTTCTCAATGCCTCTGTGCTAAAGAGTTTATTTGAGGATTTGTAGTTTTCAGACCAGGGATGGGGGTCATGCCCACTCCTATCGAAAAGGATTGTAGCAAACAACAAGAAAGAGAAGCGAGTCTCCAGGTTGCCATGGACTACAGTGGACCATGTCACAGATATGTCTTAAGATTAATTGAAAAAATTAGAAATACTTTGATTAAAAATCCTTGAAATTAGATCATGATGATGAATAAGATATCCCCCCCATCAGCCTTCAAATAAAAATTTTCATATAAATCATTATCAATCCTTTGTTCTTAATAGAGATCCTCTTTCCAAACTAATGATTGCTATATCTACACACAAATATGTATATGTGAGTATCACTTTGTTAAAACATTTTCTGAGTAAGAGGAATTTTTTTTTTAGTTTTTTTCTAAGCATAATTAGCAATCGTTCCTTTACTCCTTTCTTTTAAGAAGATTCTTAAAATTTATTGTCTTCCTTATCTTTATATTTTTTGAAGTTACCTTCCAGAATATTCCTGTTGAGTTCTTTTTTACCTTTATTTTTCTTTGAAAAAAATGATTTGAAAGTTTTGCCTCACTGAGTTGAAACATTTCTCAATAGTGCATAATTAGTTTTTTTATGAAATAAGTAGATAAATATTTCTCAATATATTTGACTGATGAGAAATGATATTATCTTGTAACTCTGACACTCTCTTCTACTTTTTCTTGTTCAATCCTCATATGTCCTCAAGCATGTTCTATTTCTGAACATATTTTCCTTCTCAATTATTCATGGCTTTGTATCTATACTTATCTTTTCACGCCTATACCACAACTAATTATCTTTGTTGTATTCTCTGAACTTCTGCACTGTTATGATTTTAATTACTGCTTCTACCTTTTGTCTTTGTGAGCTGTTTATCCAGACAGCTTCACTTGTGCAGTACCTCATTATTGTCTCTAGGCTTGGTGAAATACATCGTTGATCAGAATATTTCAGGATTTTCTGTGAATAAATAGATGTATTAGGGCTGTAAGTACCTAACAAAGCATTTGTGCCTTCATAGACAAAATGTATACATTCACATTGGGTAGTTAGCATTATAAAACCAAAAAAATTTTTAAAGCTTTGAGAATATTGAATTTCTACTCTTAGAGAAATACATAGGTTAAGATATTTGTTCTTAAAAAGTAAATTTCCTTTGATATTTGCTAAAATTTAGAAAAAATTAACTTTAGAACATTTTGGTCAGAAAATATCTAGTTTTCAGTCTATAGTTAAATAGAACAAAACTTCCTTTTGTCACCATGTTTCATTTGTGCTTCTGATGTTAATTAGGTCATGGCTAGTTAGAACTTCATCCTTTTATTCATGATATACATCAAATATAACTTCAATGATATATGTATTTAAGAATGTTGCGAAAGTTCCCAGTGCCATCTTTTGCACAATGCTAGTGTCTTTAAATTTTACTCAGCTTTTCATTGCTTTTGTGTATGTATCAGGGCTCAAGAAAGTGAATGAGCATAGGAAATACAAGAAAAAGGGAAAAATCCAGAAAATTAAAACAAAAAAAAACCCCAGCCTAATATTAGGGTTCTTTGATTCAAATAAAAATGTATTGTTTAAAAATAAGAATGTACAGTTTTGTTGGCTGAATTGGAAAAAAATCAGCCAGATGTAGTGAAAAAATGGCTGGTTTTGCAACCCAGGTCTCTTCCTTCCGATTCTCTCTATGCTTTGCCTTTTCCAAGTACTTTGTCTCTTTTGCCACTTGAAGAAGAAAAATGTATTCATTTGTGAAAAACATGCATTGTAAGGAGAGTTTGGTCTAATCTTAAAGGTATTCTTCTTCCTAACTTCACAAAATATCAACAGTAAAATCTTTGAAGTTGTTGACTGAATTCAAAACAAAATCTCCTCATTATTCCTTCTCCAGTTTTGAAGATTTCAAATATAAGTTTGCTTTTTTTAAATTTTTTTTTATTCATAGGACTAAAAATTTTCATTAAATCTAAAAAAGATTACTTTGAGGTATAATTAAAAATACACGCCCTGACTAGATTTGGTAGGGATTGATATACAACACAGTCTGGGTTACCTGCATGTAAACACACACATACATTTTCCAATGGCTAAGCTTAAGCCCTTGTGTATACTCTACAAGAATTATTTGCAAGAAAATGATAATTTTACTTAGGTAAGAAAAAAAAAAATCATGGTTTGATTATAGAACGCAAAATTTGCACTGTTTACTCTTCATGAGTAATCTAATACAAAATATAGCGGAAACTAGGCAATGGATCACAAAGGCTTAAGATAGTGATGCAGTAGGTACCAGCAGAAAAATTAGTTGTGAAATTGGTCAACTGTTGGACATTATTTATAAGCCTCCAAGAAAAACCTTAGAGATAGAAAAATGGGTTAAGCATAAACACCTGATAGCATTCAAATATTTGTCTTTTCTCGCTTGACAATAAAGTCACTGGATTTAGAAATACAAAAAAAAAAAAATTGTGACTAAATGCAGGACAACCTTCAGAATCTACTGGGGTTAAAAAGTTTTGACTTTAGTGGGATTCACAGGGAATTATTCAGTATGAATTTATGGAATCTGGACAGACTGTTATTGTATAATGCTACAGTGAGTGATTATCTTGTTTGAATGGTGCATTAAAAGAGGAAAAGGTCTTTTTCTGAGCAAGAAAGTCAACCAGTAATTTTGCTACTTGACAACACCTACTGTTATGTTGCAAATCTTATGCACCATTCTATCATGGAGTTAGGATGGGAAGTTCTTCCACACGCTGTATATTTTCAAGACCTGTCACCTTTTGACTATCACTAGGCTTGCTCCATGCAATACTCCTTGTCTTGTCAGTGGTTCCACCAAGTTGAAGATACCAGAAAATTCTTTGAAGAAATCATCAATTCAAAACCTGAATTATTCTTTTATAACGAATACACAATTTAGCTAAAAGATGGCATTGGGTCATAGAAAACCAGAGAAATACTTTTATGTGAGTTCATTGTCCTTATATTGTGTCGGAGCAAGTACATAATAGCTGTTGGTGAGATGTGATGAGAAGATATTGACATAGACAAGGGATTTGGTGGTTTGGTGTTAGCGGCAGCATCACTGGGAATGTTGATGAAAGAAGGGAGATATAGAGAGAACATGCGTGCAAAATGCAAATGCAGATGCAGATATTGAATGGAGTAAAAACACACATCCAAATATTTAGATGTGAAAAATGAGAGATACATTTAATGCTTAATGAAGAATGTAAATGAAATACTTGAAATGGAAACATTGATATATTTGATTGTGTTGAGAAGAGTAGAGGCTTCTCAGGTTCAAGTCTTTCCTAGGCATTAAAACAAAATATTGGAAAGAATAAGAATCTAAGGGAAATATGGCATAAAGGGTCTAATGTTTTTTCGTCTATGTGTTGAATGGAGCCTAGTAAGTCGTGCCTGTTATAATGAGTGGTATAGCTAGATTATAAAAAGACAGTTAGTCAAGATAGATGCAAGAAGGAGCTAAAGACGCAAGATAATGAACGCAGTGTTCACATGGTTGCCAGAAATAGTAGTTGCAATGTTTGGATTTAATAGCTATGAAGTTCTTGCGAATACTCACATTGATGAAGATAAGTGACAAACTATATATATAATCACAGTCAATGAAGAGAGACTGCGCTGACCATGAGTTTAGAGAGGGGTAAAAGAAGATAACCAGCTTGACATGCCGGGGCCAAAAAGGCAGGAGATAATCGGTTCGAAGACCGGGGCAAAGAGGTGTTTGACCATGTACATTCAGGGCTTTTATAGAGGGTCATTAAAGGAAATGACATTTTAGATACCTAGCAAAAAGAAGGGTTTCATATCTAATTCTTGACTAAAAATATAGGTGTAAGCATACTTCGATGACTGAATGATGCCATGCATTTATGCATATCAGGTATTTAACTTCAATAAGTTTAAATTCAGATTTGATTTAATTATTTAACAGTGAGAAGGGCAAAGCAAACTTGCTTCCTGTATCAGTCATTACATGAAGCAAGCAATGACTCTATCTCCATTTCTCAAACAATCTATAGAGACTCAATCATTGTCTGTAGTGATTGTGTGTTTTTACAGGATCAGGGGTCCTGGTTGCTAACCTGATGGACTGCCTTGCAGGACTAGTGCTCCAATTGTCATACTATTTACACATAACTGGGGAAGAAATGAATTCATGCCTTTCCCTAAGTGCAAAGTGAATAAAAACAGTAATTCTATTCTCCATACCGTTAACAGCACATTAGAATAAAATTCCTTTATGGATAATATCATTCAGGCCTGGTATTTTTAAAGTGTAATTACAAAGAACACAAATAGTCTGCAAACTTTATAATAGCCGATACTTGATCTGATAACTTATAGGATGGTAATTTTTACCAAAATGTAGTTGTCACTGAAGTTGGCAGTCATCCATATGAATATTTCATCAGACCAGTAGTCTAAAAGAACTGCTACAAATTGAAAACTTACTTGCTGTCTTTGAATGGCTAATGATTTGCGATAGACTGTCAAGCACAATGCAAGCTACATCATTGAGCTGGTAGCCCTGCAAAATTATGAGTATTGAGTTCCTTTTTTGGCCTCTGGCATTTGAGCCTTCTCTCGAGGAATGTAATAGCAGCATTCTACAGAACAGTTGTAATAGATACATTTGATTAATCATATGCTATCCCTGGAAAAAATTAAGGGATCACCACACTTAGCAAATCTAACGTTACTTCTGTATCTGAAGAATAGAGGTTTTTGTAGAATTCTTCAGTGCATCTGACAATTCAGTCTCTATCTGTTGTTATGTCTCCATTTTCTACAAACACACTAGTTATTTGTGCTTTTCCTCTCCTGAGAGCCTTTCTAATAGTTCTTCAAGAATGTTTTTGATGACTGCTGTTGTATATCTTCTTTGATCTTCTTTTCATGTTTTTTGGATGGTTTTGTTTAACTCAGTTGTTTCAATCTTTTTCTCTTGTTGTTGTTGGTAGCTTAAGGTTTGTGCATTTTCCCATGAGATTCTTCGTTTCTTCTGAGAGTTTACTGATGGTTTGCTTACTCTTTGGTTTAAACATATTGACGGCTTCTATCAGATACGTTATTATTTTGTTGTTGAGCTCGTTGATGTTTTCTCCTGGTTTGATGAGAAGTTTATATTTGTTTTTTATTTCTAGCTTGAAGTGTTGAGTAAGCTTTTTTTTGCGCAATAAGTGGTTGCAGCTTTTTGTGGAACATTTTCCTGTGCTCTTTCTTGGTATTAATTTGAATTTTACTTCTTAACAGTTTATGGTCGCTTCCTTCAGGACCTGAATATCTTCCACTGCTTTTGCTTCAGTCTGCTAAGATGTAATCAATTTTGTTCTTGGTTTTGTGATTTGGGCTTTTCCAAGTCAATTTTCCCGTGGATTTCTTCTTGAAGCAGGTGTTTTCATGACTTGCACCAAATTTTACACATAGCTGACTGGAAGCAACCAACATCTTTTCGCAAAATTCCCTTCACAAAGGAGTTTTATAATACTTTCAATTGTTTCAATTGACTGCTCTCATGTTGAAGCAATGTTCCCTTTCAATTAGCCAAGTCCAACAGCTCAAGTTCTGCAAGCACTCCTTTTTAACAGCAGACTAATTTGCATTTTTAGACCTGCACTGGTATTTGTTTTTAAAATGCAAGTTACAAGATGATTACTTGATATTTTCTTCTATATTGAGTGACCATAATTTTTTCCTTTACTTGATCTGGGAAAAATATGCTATTAATTTAAATAATTTAATTTTATTTGTTTCAGGTATATTTAATGAAGCCAGAATATGCAGCTATCAAACTATTGTAAAAGTGAAAAAGCTATGTGAATATTCTCTAAGTGTGGTGATTCCTTTATTTTTGCCTCATGTAGTATCAGTATAGAGACACGATTATTCATTCAATCTGAAATTTTTTTTTTTTTTCAAATTTGATGTTGTTATCAGTGATCAATCCTAAAAATGAATAGTCTTCAGTTGCAAATAGGTGAGATAGCTTGACTGTGACTAATTAAAAAAGGAAACAAACTAAAATTAATTGATTGTTTTTCTGTTGTTCTTATAGCTGTGAAATTTTCACTGTACGATTGATACAAATACCAATTCATTAATTACTAAATCATATCATCACCAAAGATTGATTTTTTTTTTCTCGTGCATGAAGATCATTTACACTGTCTGCATGGAATTCATCCAATAAGAGCCTAGAATCCTTGAAATCTCATAATAACATCTGTTAGTTAAAAGTATCAAAAACAACAATCTACTAAATGACAATAGTAAATCTTTTTGTATAGTTCATTTTATAATACAGACATTCATTTCATTTATAAGAGCTTATGTATACATATTTTCTATTCTAATTGTTTTATCTTTCTCTTCCATATGATTGTTGTGCTCGACATTTGTTTTACTGAACTTCATTTGAAGACTTACTTTCTTGCTTCCGTGCATCTAATATTCTTTGGAGATCATGAAGGTTCTGAGCAAAAAGGACAATGTCATCTGCAAATCTTAAGTCACTTGAGTATTTGCCGTCTATTCTTTTTTGTCAATCCAGATTTTGGAAGAACATCTCAAGGCAGGCTATGAAGGGTTTGGGTGAGTTGGTATCGCATTGCCTCGCTCTTTTTTTGAGCTGAAAGGGCTCTCTGTGTAGCCTGATAGAGGAACTGCTCTGTTAGTTGATAATGCTGCAAGATTTTGACATATAGGGGATCTATGCCTTGTTGTATGATAGCTTAAATGACCTTGGGGATTTCTATTGTGTTAAAAATCTTCTTGAAGTCAATAAATCCTGCAACAAGTGGCTTTTTATATTCTACTGCTTTATCTTCTAGTTGATTTACTAAAAATGCTGAGCTGAAGAAAGTAGACCACTACATCTATCTAGAACACTGAATCTCCATGAAATCCTTAAAAGAAGAAATCAAGCAAAGAATCACTCTAGGTTGGCAAGCTATCTGTAAAGTCAGCTCAACTTTCAAATACAAGAAAATCGCATTATTCCAAAGAAGGATATACAAACAATGCATCTTCCCAATAGTCACCTTTGGAGTTGGAAAATGAAACCTAACCAAAAGATTGACCCTCAAGCTGAGAAACATGCATTTGGCACTGATGAGGAAATCATATGGAGATATCACAAATGAGCACAGAAATGATTATTAAACTCAAATGGCAATGGGCTGGCTATGTTGCAAGAATGTCAGATGACTGTTGAACATCACAACTCAAATTGATGATCTCCAGAGATCATAAGCGAGAATGCAGCCAGATGGCGTGACAAACTAGTTCAGTTCAGAAAGTATTGGCTCACGACGCCCAGGATGAGAGAGTTTTCGTGAATCTTGGAGAAGATCTATGTCCAACAATGGATGCTATACAGTTGATAAAGATGATGATATATATATATATATATATATATCATTCTCTCTCTCTCTCTCTCTGTAAATATTTTAGACTTACAATGACTTACTCTAAAAAAAAACCATAAATAAGATTTTACCTGCACGTTTTTGATTACCTAAGTGCTGATCTAATCCATTTTAAATAATATACTATTGATATATGTCTGAAACAAGTTTGTCAAATTAAATTGCTTGAAAAATCCTCGGGCTAATTCAAAATAGCATCAAGGCTTATATCAAATGTGATTTCGGTTTAATTAATTTCATGGAAAATTATGATAGAAAAATTATCTTTCTACCTCTGGTGAGTTGGCTTTATCCTGCCAATAATTGTTTGATATCCAACCTACCTACCTATAACGTGCCCAAAGATTGAACCTCACTATTTTATCAAGCCTTTCCATCACTCAGTCAGCAAATACATGTATACTTTCAATACTGAAGAAGCCTGTCCACCACGCAGCATATCATAATTACTTTATGATAGGAATTAACTGCTTTCTGCTACAGCTGAAGCTCAAACATTTATATTAATGTTCTTTTTTAGTGAAAAAATATCTGAACTTGACATACCCATACATTTAACAGAATGTCATATATCTGACTCGCTTTTAATGGCTAAGATTTATTTTGCTACTTCATAATTATCTGTTCACTAAATCTTACATGATTGAAGTGCTTTCTTATAACTACACTAGTAACTTGTTCTGGTTTGTTAGTAGAGAACACAAAACTGAATAATTTGGTAATGAACGAATGACTAAACTGCTTTGTAGCCTTTGAATGGTTTCCTATATATATCTTATGATTATTTTCTTACTGCTTGCTTTTGCAAAATTCTTACTTTCTCTCTTTTTTTCCTAGCTTTGCAACGTAAAAATAAATTTCTAACATTAGCAGACTCTATCAGAAAGCAATGAAGTAAAACGAAAGCTATCCCTAATCTAAACCGGTAACACATTTTCCCCGTCACACTTTACCATCGGTGATCTTCTACCCTTGATTTTCCTGGTCAAACGATTTACCAGCCAATAACACCGCCCTGGTCGACAATTTACCGGTAAACTGTTCACCTGTGAAAATGCAACCAGGAAGTGTTGTCGGCCAGAAAATTGTCATCCCTGGAATGTCGGCAACTGGTAAATTGACTACTAGGAAATGTCGTTGACTAGGAAATGTCGTCAGCTGATAAATTGTTTGACCAGGAAATGTCATGAAACCATTTAAACTTTTTTTCTTATAGGGGAGAATTTTCTTTTAAAAATGTGATTTTTGAAACGATGTGTGAACCTAGATCCTGGAATTATAACTTAATGGGCGACAGTTTTTTTTTTTTTTTGTTTTTGTTTTTGTTTTGTTTTTTTTTCATCCACATTAGAAGAATGAAATCTGACTTGAGGTCGCCAGATTCATGTTGACAGAGATGAAATGCCTTGAATGTCATGTGTTTTGAATCAATATAGGAAATATGTAATTAGTCTAATTAACAATAGAGGAGTCAGGGTTAAGAATTGTTTTTTAAAATTATGTAAAAAAATTATGAAATGATATTTTTCCTATGCAGTTTGAACATAAGCAGATATTTGCATATTGTAAATTGAACATAGTGTGTTGCAAATATAGGCATTAAGTCAGGTTTCAGTTAAACGTTATGCATACTTAGTAAATCGACCACCCTCCTCATTGCATCCCTTTTCCTCAATAAAAAAAATTCCAGGTAGAAAATCAGATAGTCAAAGCAATTATGTACTGTATAGAATTTTTTCATGATTTTTTTACGTAATTTTGTATAAATGAATCTTGAGTCAGAGGTAACAGAAATTGAGGAGTCACTTCAAAGTTTTTGTGTACCAACTCCACAGTGCTGCCAAAAAATTTTTGAAATGTTTTGGTTAATTGGAAACATTGCATTTGAACATATTTTATTATAAAAAAAATAACCCTGTAGATCAATTTGAGTACTAATCTCTGAAGTGCATAGTTGGTTGGACTTGATAATGGCCATCTTATTTGTTCCAAGAGTTTGGTAAAAAAATACACGAGAAAGAGGCATCTTTGCAAAGAAAATTAAGTATTGGTGTTTTCTACCAACAAGATTTACCAGTTTGCCCTATCCTAAGGTATATTACTCTAACTCGCATTATAATCTGATTGAACATCAGAAATCTGAGTTCTTCCACTTGAGTGATTATTAAATTTTTCTCACTTAGTGTCAATTATTGAGCTAAAGTTTTTTTTTTCCAATGTCTCCACCACTGAGATACGATGTACATTATGAGAATATGGGAATCAATGTTTTAACGTAGACTATTCATTAACAAAAATTATGTCGCAATCTTTGTATTGTTTGGAAGTTTGTATGCATATTAGAAACTGTCAACCAAAGCTGTCACCAAAAACTGTCAAAATAGTTTTCTTTACTTTTCAAGCTGATCCTGCTGGCTATGTAAGTATGCGTATGTATACGTTTGATGATTCACTCCTTATTAGGTCTATAAAAAACTTTTTTGTTTTGGTGGGGTTGGATCCTTCCTTATAGGTCTCTAGTGGAAGGGGTCCAATTGACAATCTAAGTTTATACTAAATCAGTCTCTAGCTTGTGCCCGCTTGTCCTTTGAAAATTCAAATTTTTTAATGATCCAACACAAGGTTAGAAAAAAAATTTATTCACTGATCACCCTTTATTCCTATTTTGATTAATCAGCCCCCAACACAGTTTGCTTCCAAGAGACATTGGTTATGTGACTGTTTCTATTGAGTGACTTACTAGACCTGTTCTTTATAACTGTTTGGTATTGCCCCTGTGCATTAAGATAGGAAAAGTAATTCATCAAGATTCACAACATAGATTCCCAGAGATGCAAAATGTGGCAGACAGAAAGTTAGATGGTTGGATGAGCTAGACAAATTCAGCTCCATATATGAGAGGTCTGATGGATCTTGGGGAAGGGCTGTTTGTTGACTGATGCTAAAAGGCTGATGATGATGGGGGGGGGGCTACATTCTAGCTCAAAATAAGCAGTTATTATCTGTTCATTCTTTAAAAAACAAATGCACCAAAAAAGTGGTGGATAGATCCCATCTCACAGTAATTATCCAATGGGTTCTAAATTTTGTGTTTTCTATCAGTTTATTTTGCTTCTTGTGGGTTTATTAAGGAAATTATCTTGATCTAACTTTGTGAGATAACCTCTTTCTATTTGATCTAAGGCCTCTGAGTTACATTGTTCAAAACATGATGGAAAATGTATAACATCTTTTTTTGACATTACAGAACACAAGAACAAGTTATCCTTAAGTTAAATCAAATCACACCATGGAACAAGTAGAAGTATTATGATTGCTATGCTCCAGTCTTTCGGGACTTTATTCTGTTTTAGACATAAGTTAAGTAAAATAGCTAGTTTTTTGTTGATGATCTTATCAGCTTTTTTGAGTAGATTGATGGTGATATTATCTGGTCCAGGGGCTTTTCTCTTTTTTTTTTTTTTGTTTGTTTGATGGCTTGTTTAACCTCCTATGGTGTAACTTCTGAAAAGTCGTCAAACTGATTGTCAGCGTCTTGCATATTCTGGTCGTTGTTTTGTTGCCCGTGTCTTGAAAAGTAGAGTTCTTGGTAGAATTCTTTGGCGTGTTTGACAGTTCTGACTCTGTCTGTTATTATGTCTCTGTTTTCTTTGAGTATGCCAGTTATTTGTTTCTTTCTTGTACTGAGAGCTTTGGTTATTGCTTTAAAGCCCTGACATTTTTCAAGAGTGGTTCCAATGAATGCTGTCATATACCTTCTTTTGTTTTCTCTTAGTTTCTTTCTGATTGTTTTGTTTAGTTTGGTCTCTTCTATTTTTTCCCCTTGTTTTTGTTGGTGGTGGTTTGAGGTTTCTGCGCTTTCCAATGATTATCCTGGTTTTGTCAGAGATTAACACACCAATCATAATGCTTCTATATAAAAAAAAGAAACCCCAAAGACTTAAACAACTACAGGCCCATAAGCTTACTCAACTGCATCTGCAAACTTTTCATAAAGATCATCGCCAACCTGATCACTAAAACACTAGATGAAAACCAACCATGGGAGCAAGCTGGGTTTAGAAGAAGCTACTCAACCATGGACCATCTCCATTCAATATATCAGCTGAAAGAAAAAGCAGCAGAATATAAAATGCTACTCGCTGTAACATTTATAGACTTCAAGAAGGCATTTGACTCTGTAGAAATTCCGATGGTCATGAAGGCAATCACTCTACAAGGTGTACACCCTGTATACATCAAAGTACTGCAACATGCATACAATCACAGCAACTCCTATATCAGGCAAGTAAGGACTCTGAACCCTTCCAGCTCCAAAAAGGAGTAACATAAGGTGATACCAGCTCACCCAAGACTCTTCACAGCCTGCCTCCAGATGATCTTCTGAAACTTGCACTGGGAAAGTAGAGGAATCAAAATAGACAGCAAATATTTAAGCAATCCAAGATTTGCAGACGACAACATCCTTTTTACAGATAACCTCCACAACCTCCAATTAATGCTAAATGAAGTAAACAAAGAAAGCAAAAAAGTTGGCCTACACCTGAAGTTCAGTAAAACAAAAATTATGTAAACAATCACATTGAGAATAAGGACATAACTGTCAAAATCGAAGATGCAAAACTAGGGGTAGTAGACCATTACATCTAACTTGGACAACAAATCTTTATGAAACCCATGAAGAAAGAAGAAATCAAACAAAGAATCACTCTAGGATGGCAAGCTTTTGGCAGAGCAAGCTCAACCTTCAAAAACAAGATGATCTCAATAATTCTAAAAAAAAGAGTATGCATCCTCCCAATTGTCACTTATGGAGCTGAAACATGGAACCTAACCAAGAGACAGATTCACAAACTGAGAAGCATGCGACGCGCACATGAGAGGATCAAGCTCAACCTCACATGGAGAGATCACAAGACAGCACAGTATATCAGGAAGAGAACGGGAGTCCAATACATCATAGAATCTATTAAAAAACTTAAATGGTAATGGGCAGGCCAGGTTGCAAGAATGGTAGACAACCAATGTACATCACAACTCACAACGTGGATCCTCAGAGATAACATGCAAAACCAAGGCCGACAGAATACACGATGAAGAGATGAACTATACAAATTTAGAAAATACTGGCTCCACAACGCCCATGATAGAGAAATGTGGTGGATCCTGGGGAAGGTCAATGTCCAACAATGGACATTAAAAGACTGATGATGATGTAACAACTGAAGATTCACTGTTTTGAATCTTTTGAAAAATTACTTTTGATTTGAGAAATTTAATCCTCCAAAATTTAGGTCAACCAACCATTCACTTATTCTTTACTGCTTATTATATAAGATTTTTTTCTGTATTTTGTATAGCTTTTCATTAAGAGCTAGACTTTCTCGGATAACTTTTCTTAGAACTATGTTTTTTCTGCACTCTAAAGATTGTGGCTGTCAGTCTCTAGCAATAGAAAAAAATATTTTCTGTTACCATGCGTTTTTGCAATTCCTGATCTAGAACCTTGTATTTTAAACAATGCAGTCAACTTATGAATAATATTGGTATAAATCTATTGATGGCCAGGTAATAGACTAAAATGAATATTGATTTCTAAATGAATTCAAACATGCTTGCATTGCTGTTATTATCCCTGTATTCTCACAGAAATCTTTTGAAAATAGAGACATGTAACTGCTGTCAATAGTTTACATTTTCTACAAAGAATGCTGACAAACAGCAAAATTTTTTCTAGTATCCATCTTGAACTAGCATCGATTTAATCCTAGATCATTACAAAATCAAAATAAGATAGATTTAAGTAAAATTTTCAACACTGTTAGTTATCTGAAAATGATGGATTACTTTTTATCATGAATATTAAGTATGCGATTCTCTCTTTTTTTTTCTTTTTGGGGCTTGAACCAAAGTGTGGTATCTTTTTCCTATCATTTAAGATATATGTAATTTTTTTTATTTGTGTTATTTTTCAAGATATATACTATTACAATAGCAATCCTTGTTCAGAATCATTTCATTAAAAAGTAACTTCAAAGCATAGGTATGATCTCAGAATTATCCCTGATACATATTCTCAGGATCTTTATAGCATAAATTGCTTCCGCTTTATAGTGTAGTTTTTATTAGATTTATCAATGCAGCTTGTTTTGCATTCACTCAAATATATATTTACATCCAAGAAAAGACATTGATAAAAATCTGTAAATTAAGCTTAAAAACCAATAAACAACGATGTATACTTATAATACGGGCAGTTTTCATGTATACAGATATATGAATATAGTTTAATTGTAAATTGAACCCTCCTTTTAAGAACCTCAATTTTTTTTTTTCCTCAAAACTTTTTTACTTTGAAACATTCTCCTTGGTCTATTGAGTATACATGACAAATTTGTTTGAATGGTGCTAATGCTTAAGCGGGGACAGGACGGTGATAATCAGCCAGTTATTTTATATGATATAGGTAAGCGTGTCTATAAATCTATTATTACACTGTTTGATAGTTGTAAATCCATACTTGACATAATAGTTTGTAGATTCACACATGTATAGCTGCAATTTATAAGGCATCTCTTTATGAACATGTGCTTACATATGTTTTTTTATGGATTTCTACTTCATTTACAGCCGTCTATTATACTGAAGTGAAAGAACTATTTTTGGCTAACCATAGTACTGCATCTGGCCAGTCGTAAATAAAATTTTTGGTCTTGAATTACGGCTTATTTAAAGTAAAAGAACAGCGTAGACATGCATTTGCTCTCTATTAAATAACTGACCAACCAATCAAAACCATTTCTGTTCTAAATCTTTGCCTCTGATACAAGCATCTTTTATTCATACTCTTTCAAGTGAATCAATTTTATTAAACAAGAGACAATGATATCAGTTGGAAAGCATTAACTCTCTTTCCAACCTAAACTACCTATTCAAATGCTAACTTCTCTATTTTCTCTTTTTCCTAGATTGATTCATTTAATTTTATTCAATATTGGATCTGATCTAATCCAATCTTCTCTGACCTTCTCATTCAAACCTTCTTTCTCTTTCTAAGTATCATGTTACTGCTGCTCCTGCTTAATTTGGTGCATATTATACATTTCTGTACATCCATTATTGCTATTCTTTTTTCCATGCATTTCTTGTTCTCATGCACTTTTGTGTTGGTATCTCTACATATGCTCGGTGAGGCTGACCTTTAACCTCCAAACCTTTTATCCAGAGACTTATTTTTGACCCTACAAAGGATTATTCTTTTCTCATTATTGATTGCAACATATTTTTTCAATTTCTGTTCAATTTATTCTCTCATTCTTTTTTATTCTCTACTTTGATTTTGCCACCGAAAATAATAGCAAGAATATTTACCTCAGTATTATTGTCAAAAATATTTTTCATTATATATGTTTAATCAATGGGTAACAGATATATCTATCAAAAAATGTTCTTTCCGAGTTTTTTTTTGTTTTTTTTTTTTGCTATCATTTGCTTTGTTTAAATTTACCATATAGTAATATTGATTTCTTGTAAGATAGAGTTAAACTTATTGTATACGGAGTACAAATCATTTTATGAATTATGCTGTAATGATAAAATTACTGTTTTACTAGTAACATACAATTGACAACAAGTTAATGTGTAAAAACAAAACCAAACATTTGAATATAAATTCATGATGGTATCATTTCTGTTGCTGGGGAATATTTTGACATCCAGAAAGAAATCTACTTGAATAGCACCCAGATGGAAAGAGATAAGGTATGAAATAAGTTTACCAGAGTAATGCTAAAATACCTTGCTTTTAAACTGCTCTACCAAAATAACATTTAGAATTTGGTTGAGAATTAGTATCTAAGATCTCAATGCTAGATGGTCATTATAGATAAATTATAAAGACAATAAGCAGAAAATTGACTTTATACACTTTTCAAGCACAAATTAAACAATTTCAATACTGTTTCTGCGTGCAATTTCTTTTGTTGATTTCACTGTTATCTTGGATGAAGTTAAGATTTTCAGAGAATTTCATCATAGCATGAGGATTTTGAAAAATATTTTTGTATTTCTTGCCATAAAATGTACACTTTTTCCTTATAAATTTTGTTTAAAAAATCACACTGCACATTACACCACTAAGATCATGATTTGAGATAGGTACATAAAATAAGCTGACTGATGCTTACACATCCCTGCTCATCATCCCTTAACAACTACAAAATGAAATACATCATGCACGCTATCATCACCTTCAATCATTTTTCTTGGTGGTGATTGAAGTTTCTACATTTTTTCATGAGATTCTTTGTTTCATTTTAGAGTTGGCTTATGGTTTGTGTGTTCTTTGGCCTAATCATAATTGCCACCTCAATTAAAGAGGTTGTTATATTGATGTTAAACTTGTTTGCTTAAGAGTTCATACCTGTTTTTCAGTTACAGTTTTAAGGATTGGGTGAGCTTCTGTATGCTAAGTGGTTACAGTTTGGTGTAGAATATTTTCCTGTGTTCTATCTTGGTATTAATTTGAATTTAGCATCTTATCATTTGCGGTCACTTCCTACATTGACTTGATTTAGGATCTGAATATTTTTGATGGTGTCTCTCGTCTGCTAGGATATAGTCAATTTTGTTTCTGGTTTTGTGTTTGGGGCTCCTCCTAGTCCACTTCCTATTGACTTTTCTTAGAATTTTGAACCAATCTGCTGTAGCAAAATTAAGATCTTTACCCCTTCTGTTCCGTATTTTCTAGCCAAACTTGCCAAAGTATTTTTCATTACTTTGTGGTACTTGGGTGTTAGTCTCTCAAAATGATGTTGAAGTATTTTTTGTATCTTGGAGTATTGAATTCAAGTTGTCATAGATGTTGTCCATCTCCTCCTTGGTTGCCTGAAGTATACATGTAAATTTGAATGATGCTCACTTTGACATTTGCTATAAGATCTGAGATGACTTCAAATCCTACAACATTGCCTTTGAGTTTTTTATGATTAAGAAAGCCAACTCTTTGTTTTTCTCTTTCTTTTCCATAGCGGTATAGAAGATGTTTGCTCTTTGGTTTGATTAGCTCTTCTCCAGCTTATTTCGCCAATATCAATAATGTCCTATTTAATGCTTTTGATTTAATTTTCAAGATCAGTAAGGTGACTGTCTTGAGTGTCTTGACGTTATAGATACCAATGACAAGTCTTGTTTTCATGGTGACGTTTTTGGGTTGTGTTTTGGTAGTCGCCCTTATGGCACATCATTTCCACCCAAAGCAAATGATGTGGCTCGGCCTTTTGGGACTGATGACCCAGCAGGAATGGCCGGTATATTTTTGATTGTGCAATGGCAGAGAATACAGAATATGAAGCATACTGCTTTCCACATATTGTTATTTTGTCATCTCATCATACCATCTTTTTTACATGTATCGAAGTCATTGGGTGTGATTAAAATTTTTCTAGTACTTTATTAATGTTATTGTTACTAACTCAGTTTTTTTTTTCAACATTACAGTGAAACCATGAGACTTGACACCGGCTTGATTATTGAGGTCTGGAACAAGGGGATGCTGTGGGACAGCCTCCTGGGACTCAATTGGCTCCCACTTCGAAAAATTCACCATTCTAATCAGGTATGCATTATTTTTGTAAAAATATTCTGTCTGAGAATACTTTTACATGAATATCTGTGTAATCACTTTTCATTCCTAACAAAGAGAAAAATAAAACCAACCAAATAGTAATTAAAATTTGGGTTGGGTTTTTCAATTTGATCATTAATCATCACTTAATTGATTTGATAGATTTTCGATTCCTGTTCTTGACTACTGGAACAGTTTTAAAGTTTCATTTTCTTCTGTCTATGCCAGAGTTTCTTGTCAAGTTTGCCATGGTCTACTTGTGGACCATAGAGAATGCCCAATCGTTGTTTTTTCTTAACAGGCATCTGGCTGTACTATTTCCTCATTGCACTTGACAAATTTGATTCCTAAATTAAGTGATCATGAATTTTTTTTACCTTTTTTTTTATTCCTTTCAATTAGAAACTTTCACTGACTTTTGACAGAAAAAGCAACATGCATCGATAAAACACCTGAAACTTGTGACCTGTCAAGCCTGTGCTGAAAATTCAGGAGAGCATCTCTCATTAAAGTAGCTTCAGCTTGAACTGGTTTTTTTTTTCACTTGGCAAATGTCTGCATTTTATTATATTCCACAAGGAAATACGTTGAGATGTGTTTTCAATTTTAGTGTAATAAAAATCATATTCTTTCTTTTTATTAAATGCTTATAGAATAGAAAAAAGTGGCAATTTTTATCGACATTTCTTTTATTTCAAAAATTGCTAACTATGATCTCCACTGAGCCATGACATATACCATAAGCCAGATGGGCAAAAAATTGGTCAACACTGGTCCAAACCAGCTTTTTTGCTATTGCAATTTTCGATGACAATCATGTTTAAAAATATTTCTTTCATGAAAATAGCTGGAATATATTGATGTGCTCTTGCGTTGGTCATTTGTAGTTATTATACTGACACATATTGAGCAATACATTTTGAATTCTGAACATTAACATTACTGAGAACTTTTGTCAATAGTGATACCACTGGTTATGAAGAACTTCACATCATTACTTGGTGGTTTTAAATTCAACTTACTTTCCAAGTATGAAAAAAATGACAAGAAATTTAATCTATTGAATAATTGATATGTGCACTTGCTGTAAGGTAATAGGTAGCAAGCTGGTCTCGCAAATCATTACTACTGTTGAGTTTGATTTTCCTAGTTTGGCCGCCGAAGTTAAGCTTAATAACTGGTAAAAACTTTTACTGATTATCTTTAATGGACCATTTTCCTTTAAAATTTTTAAGAGCAAAACTTGAACATTTTTTCTGTTTTTATTTGTCATTTCATAAACACTAGCAAGAGTCTAGTTGTACTTTGCTGTACCAAATCTGCTCTCATCAGAAATGAAATTTCTGAAATTTACAAATCTATCTCTATACATCACTTCAGAAGTCTATTGCCATCAAATTGGTCATTAGTAAGCCTCAGTTACTTTTTGTGTTTAAAATTTTCATCGAATGAATGAGTTTATGGTGACTAACTTTGCATCCGCACTGCCACTCTATCAGAGTAATTGGACACTTGTTTTGTTTTCCCTAATGCCACCCTAAAATCTGGGTGGGGGGTATTTGCAGTGCAATTCCTCCTGGTCTGTTGACATCTGAATTTTCTTCCCCCCCCCCCCATTCTATGGAAGCAGTGCCGACAGATTAACTATGTGTTCCATCTGACCCATAACTTCCTTCCCCTTTAAGTCTCTGGAACAGGCCAGCTAACACAGTCAAGTTACATTCCTCTATCTGGAGCTACCAGGAATAAAATTTTCATTTTGTATCAAAATGATATTAACTTGAAAATTTTTTTAAAATGGCACAGATAGCAAATTAAATAAAATTAATCTAGCCATTTAACTGACACTAAGAAATACAACCATTTTCTTACATAAATAAAAATAGAAGAACTTCAGTTATCTTTTGTAAATTTTCTTTTTATTCGTGCATTGTTTACCAATCTTTAAGAGGCAACCAAATCTATCGTATTTCCACTATTTTCGATGCAAAATATTTTGCTGGTGCAGAACAATATTTCAACTATGATATTAGCAGATATTAAATCAACCCTCAAAATTATCTGCTAAGAAGTTTTTTTTTTTTACTTTTGCAGCAAAATCTTAGTTTTTAAAACATGGAAGCAGCTACCCTATCAGTTGCAGGTTCAGTTCCAACTGCAACCCCATTTTCCTTAATTGTTTATTCTATTTACATTTTTTTTGCCAAATGATATCTTGACCGTATAATGACGGGAGATCATTTCAAGTAAGACTTTCAATATAATGCAATTTATAATCATTCTGTGGGATTATGTATTGATTTCTCAATACATATATATTTATATATCTACCAATTAAAGTAAGAGTTTTGAAAAAAGTGATTTTTTTTTTCTTTTTTTTTTTTTATAAAAAAAATTCCTCCTGATAATCTATTGTATAAAAACAAATTATGAAAGATATGTGTATCTATTTTTTATGTCTGAGTGAGAAAAAAAATTGTCACCTTTTTGAGATTACAATAAATTATTACCAAACATAGGATGGAATAATTTTTTTATCAATTTTCCTTTCCTTAATCTATTTCTTTTTTATTCATTCAGCACATATAATTCTCTACATCATATTATAACAGTAATTTTCCATGGCGTACTGTTTATAATGTTGCCTTAGGAATTTAACTACCAGCCTCTTGGCTTCCCATGCAATGCTTTCAACATTTGGTACTGTGAGTAGCTTCTTGTATTTGAAAACATTTAGTATAAGATTGAAAAAAAATGACATAAAATTCAAACTATTGGAATCCTCTTAAGAGAAAGTGTGAAAAGTAAGTCTTTCACTTCAGGCTCAATCTTTATAGGTTTGCTCACTTTGCATTTTTGAGAGCATATTCTCCGAACACTTACATGGTTGGTTTTAATAATATTCATCATACAAGGACAGTGTTATTCACTATTGACTAACATGCGCATATCTTATACATCAAATGTCCATCGATGACATGTGACAGCCTACTGTGAAAATTACCTATCATAACTTGGTGAAATTTTTTGTGGGTTCTCTTTAGAGCCTTAGGTAGGTTCTTAGTGAGTTAGATTTTGAAAAACATCCTCCCCCTCAATGTTTTCAGGGGTTGATTGATTCACAATAGAAAATTCATATTGAAACAGACAATTTTTGTGCATTAAAGCAGTCAATAACCACAGACTGCTGGCTAGAGTCAAAGAGCAGAGAGTTGCTTTGTCATTTCTTCAGAGGATGAGAAAGTAAGAGGGAGAACATGTTAGTTCAGAGAAATTTTTTCTTTCTCTCGAAACCTCAGAATGTTACCTGCACAGACATCTACTGGAATTTCCTCTCTGTTACTACCCCCTCTCTAAGAACTTTGGCTCTTACTTTCCTCCTTTTAATCAAAGTACAGGAGCTGTGTTTCCTTATTTTTCTTCTGTAATAAAAATAAATTGATAGCAATTTTCTGTTTTTAAAAACATTTTGTTTTTTAAGAAAAGATGTATTTACATTGGAAGCATACAAATTTATTTGAAATGGGAACAGTTAATAAGAATATTTCTTCAAAGAAAAATATGTTTTGATAATTAATTTTGATTTTGAAAATGACAAAAAATGTTAAATGGTCTCTCAACCTATGCCTGTATCTTCTCATTGTCCTTCTTATCCCTTTTAATCTTTGCTGCCGATTCATGATTTATCTGATCATTATACAAACATGGATGAGATTCATATGCTAAACTTTTAATACTCCCCCAGTAAACTACCTAACTTTCTTTCCTTCCCCCCATCAAATTAGCAAACTTCCTTTTCTCCCATCCACTCTCCCTAATCCTCAAGCGGTTTACTCAAATTTCTTTTCACCCCCATGTCGCCCTAACTATAAGGAATATTCTAAATGAAATAAATTATATTTTGATTAATTTATAGCAATGGAAGAAGAAATATTTTAGATAAAAAAGAATTATTTATATAATCTGTATCGCCATTTGGTGAAGTAAACATGAAAGCAGCAGAATGTCACTCACTGTAACATTTGTCACCTTTATTTAGGCCTTTGAGTGGAAATCCTAAAAGTAATCAAAGCAACCACATAATGAGTAGACCCCGTATATGTAAAAGTTCTACAATGTATCTACCAACTTAACAGTTCCCTTATCAAGCTATATAACAATTCTGAGCCCTTCCAGCCCCAAAATAGAGTAAAACAAGATGACATCAATGCATCCAAAGTCTTCATAGCTTGCCTCAAAATGATCTTCCAAGATTTAGACTGGACAGATTGAGAAATAGAATTGTAAATGAACCACAAGACAGCACAGTATATTTTGAGAAAAAACGGGAGTCAGTTACATCATCAAATCTAGATAACCGCTGGACATTGCAATTCACAATGTGGATCCCAGAGATCTGTGCAAGATGGTAACAGGCAAAAAATTAAGTGGCATGATGAGACAGACAAGTTCAGGGGATATTTGCGCTGCAATGCCCATGATTGAGAGGTCTGGTGTATCTTGGGAAAGATGTATGTCCATCAATGGATGCTAAAAGTCGTCTGATGATGATGTATCACCATTAAGTTATCCCCATGCAGTAAGACCTTATCATTTTCAGTCCAACATTCGAATCATTGGGATATTCCCATACAGCAGGACCGCATCATTTTCTGTCCCATGTTATAACCATTGGGATATCCCCATGCAGGAAGACATCATCATTTTCAATCCAATGTTATTATTTTATAAGTTATACTCCTTATCCTATTTAGAAAGAAAAAGAGGAGGAAAAGAATTTAGGTAATTAGCTGAAAGGGTAGGAAGGGAGATTGAGTTGTTAAAGAGTTGGAAGGGAGCGTGGAGAGAAGAAAGTTGTTTACTAAGGTTGTAAGAACATTTTCATGTATGCAACTAATCTATATTTGCTTAACATTAGATAAAAGCATCGACTGACAACTAAGATTAGAAGTGATAAGGGAGAAAATGAGATAATAAAGGCATTGGCTTAGAGGAAAGCAGAAGCACACAAGATGATCTATAATCTTAGTTGTCAACACCAGTTGAGTTTTTATCAAGTTCAGTTAGTTGTTTATAATTTCTTTGTCTGAAAATGACATTGCTTTAGCTTACAATTGCAGTAGCTATTGAAAATTATCTACTCAATAAGTAAAAAATTTAATAGGATTATGCTTTCTCTCTTTTTTATTTCTAAATGAAATAATAAATATCTAAATGAGAAAATATTTTGATTCATGTAATCAATGTTTTCCATGAAAAATTTTTGACTTCTGAAAGTGAAAATGAAAGTTCCCTCTGGATGTTGATCCTTGAAAATGGAAAAAATTATTCCCATAATTCTTAACCTCTAAGTGAAAAATAATTCTCTCAATTTTGATCCTAAAAAGTGAAAAGAAAGTTACTTTTCAATATTGACCCCAGATAATGAAAAATATTCCTCTTTAATTTTGACCCTTGAAACTGAAAATAACGTTCCCTCAGTTTTGACCTCTAGAAGTAAAAAAGATAATTTTCCTCCTCAATTTTTGATACCAAAGAGAGAAAAGAAAAAAGGTTACTCTTTGTTTAGAACACTTAAAAATGAAAAAGTTCCTCTTCGATTTTGATACTTAAAAGTGAAAAGGAAAGTCTCCCCCACGCACGATTTTGATCCCTAAAAGTGAAAAGGTTCCTCTCGATTTTGACTCCTACAGAAACTCCAATCCCCAAAAATTGTTTTTAAAAAAATGATTTATCTGCAAAGTAGAGGGAAGTAATTGAAAATCTTGAAAACTGTGAGAGTAAGAGTCTAGTTCAAAATAGTCACAAACTTTCACAAATAAATGTGTAGATCACAAAATTTAAATTTTTCTTTTCCTCTCTCTTTCTAAATAAAATAAGTGACAGTTTAAAAAGAATTAATAATATCTTAATTTATGTCGAGCAAAATGCAAATTCAAATTTCACTGCTGTGAAAAAAATTGTGCCTTTTTTGCAGCAGGATCGGCTGTCTGCTTGAATAATTTTCAAAGAGTTTTTTTCCTTTTTTCTTCCTCTACCTTTCTTTCTTCCTCTACCTTTCTTCCTTTATTTCTTTCTTTCTCTGTCCCCATCTTAGTTTCTTTTTTCTTGCTTTCTTTTTCCTTCATAGAACCAAATGTTAGACATCTTGGATATGTATTTCCTCATGAAACTGAAATGATTCATTTAAGTTATATTTGCTTCCTTTTCCTTCTTTCATTTTCTCTCTCTATCACTCTGTTTTCATACTCTCTTATTAAACACAACCAATATAGTAATAATATAGAGCAGGTAGTGGTTACATGCAATGATAAATAGATAGATACGTGTGTATTTGGACTACGTATACAGGATCTACACCATGTAGAGTGACAGCCCCAATGACCGTGGACCTTTTTCCAAAAGTCAAAGGCCTTCTTAAGGTCGATAAATGCTACAATGAGTGGCATTCAGTATTTTGGTGCTTTCTCTTTATCAAATGGAGGTGGTCTATGGTCAAGTAAATTCTTTTTAAGCCAGCTTGCATGGAACCTTACCAGAAGACTGACCCTCAACCATGCAACATGCAAATTAAAGAATCACCCTCAACCTCACATTGAGAGATCATGAGACCGCACAATATATTTGAGATAGAATAAGAGTCAGAGACATCATAGAATCAATTGGAAAACTCAAATGTTGCAACCAATGGACATCATGACTCACAACTTGGATCACTAGAGATCACATGTGATACCAAGGCTGGCAGAAGACAAGATGGAGAGACAAACTACACAAGTTCAGTATTGGCTTTGCGTTGTCCATAATAGCCAGGTCTGGCAAATCCTGGGGAAGGTCTCATCCATAGTTCATAGTCAAAACTTGAAATTTTTTACACACACTCTCCTCAATGAGTAAGGAAATCATTTTTTATTAATTTCAAAATTCTCCTCAGTTAATTTACAATGTATGTTTATCCTAAATTGATCCCTTAGTTTGTGTCCAGCAGTGTTCATACAAACATAAACAAACTGTTCCTATAAAGTTTTCAACAACAATTCTGGTTAAAAAAGGCCAAAATTACATTACCTCTGATAGAAATTTCTACTTCCTGAACCTGTAGAAAAAAATATGAATTGAGATCAAAAATCCTTCACACCCTCAGGGCTAAGGTGGTCCCAAATTTAAAGATTCATACCCTCGCTCGTTTGGAAACAGCACACAAATGAATTGAAATGTGTGAACTAATGAAATAAAAATGATCTTATAAATAAGGTTTTTAATTAGAATTGGAAATGCTTCACACCTGGAATGAGTTGAAGAGCTAAAAAAGACATGGGTACCTATGCCAAAAGATAGCCAAATATTTATTAAAATTGTTAGCTATATTATTTTATTCCACGACACTTTCCAGACAATTGATACACATTAACAAAATATATCAATAAAAAAAATCAATTCCCAACTCTTCTAGACATTGCCTGACACATGTTCTTAACAAAATATTTTTTTAAAAAGACCTATACCTGACACATGTTAATAAAAAAATTTCTTTAAAAACTTGACTGATAACAAGTGTCAGCACAATTTTTTTCATCAAAACATTTTGTTAAATTGTATCAGGAATAGATGTTACATCCAAGAAGAGTCAGGAAAAAATGTTTTGTCACAACACTCTCATTGGTGTGTTTCAGGTAGTGTCAAGAATAGATTTTTTTTATGAATGTATGTCTGGAATAGATTTTTTAATTGAAATACTTTAACATATATCAAGAAGGGTTAGGATAATTTGTTTCATCAAAATATTTCATTAACTTTTTTCAGGAAGTGTCTGGAAAAAATGTTTCATTAAAATATTTTGTAAACGTATGTCAGGAAAAGTCTGGAATAGATGTTTTATTCCTGACACAAAATATTTCAATAGGAAAATCCATTCCAGACACTCATTGACATAATATTTGATAAAAAAATCTATTCCTGACACACATTAATGGAATATTTTGATTAAAAAATCTATTCCTGAAAGTTCCTGACACCCATTAACAAAATATTTCAGTGAAAAAAATCTATTCCTGACCTTGCCTGACACACATCAATGAAATATATCAATGAAAAAATTTATTCCTGACTCTTGTTAACAAAATATTTAAGTGCTAAGCATGAAGTATGGATTTTTTATCAAGATATTTCATTAACATGTGTCAGACAATGTTGGGAGGAGTTGGCAATAGATTTTTACTCAAATATTTCGTTAACATGTGTCAACCGTCTGAAAAGTGTTACTAAATAAATCATAATTTTAACAGATATTTGGCAATCTTTTGCAGTGGTACCCATCCGTATGTGAAGCATTTCTATTTTCAATTTAAAATCTTATCATTTTTTTTAACTTTTATTTCATTGATCCTCTCATTTTTATTTATTTGTTCATCATCTTTAAACATCAAATGAGCAAGGGTGTGAATCTTTAAAATCAAGATCACCTTAGCTTTCAATACAAACATTATCATATTTTTCTTCATATTTCTGAAGTGGTACTAATAAATTTCTTTAAAATATGAGGCAATATAATTTTGGCCATTTTAACAAAAAACATCTATAAAAACTATATTGGAATGGTTTGTTCATGTTTGAGAGTAGTAGTATTAAGAAATTTTTTTTATGCAATAGAAGCACTTCTCAGCATGGACTAGAACAAAAACGTTTGTCTGGCAGTATCTTGAAATGACAAACAGCATCAGGCTTAAAAATTAGGGCCTTGTTGATTTCCTTTCAGTAATTCCATCCATCTATCTTTCTATTGTATAAATTCTGTTTTGGGACATCAATTTACCCATCAGTAAGAGCGGGTATATTGTCTAGTTCTCATGAAACTCCAAAAAGCAAGTGTTTAGTCTAGTTCTCATAAGCTGTGATCACCTACCAATATTCTGAATGTTGCAGAATACATTGAAGTTGCTTCTGATGTCTCAGATCCTATGATTTATCTTATGTTGTCAAGTATCAAATTCAAAAATTGAAATTCTTTGAAATTAATTTTACATTACAGGAAGGTCAGGGTAAATGGTTTTCCTTGGATGGTGAATTGATAATGAAAAATGGAGAAATTGTTGGAACACGAGGATCTACTGGGCACAGCATCCTTATTGATGCCAGATTTGAATTGCCGTATGGTAAGAATTTCTATTTTTTTCTCTTTTTAATGAACTTTACAATGTACATTTGTATCTGAGAATTTATACAATTCAAATGCTTTTACTTGAAGAATAAAAGTATTCAGAAACTTATTGTTTATTAGACAAAAAACTACCAAAACTCAATTTGATCTCTTTTTGATCTGGCTAGGTATTCAAATATGGAAAAAAAAACATCACCAAACATTTGAAACATTATTCAATATATGATCACTGCAGATAATTATCTTCTGTGTACCTTAAAATAAAAAAGTCCCTAGTTTGTAAATTCAAATCAGAAGTTTCTTGGCACAGTATAGTTTTATGTGGAGGCATAAAAAATTCATCATCTTTTTATTTTTCATTCAATTATTTTTATAGTAAATCTCTCAAAATGGACATATTCATTATAGATATGAAAATATCTGTCATTTCCTAACTGAAAGGATAAATATGAGAATACCTACTTCTAGTTGTCTTATCACACATGACAAAAGAAAAATTTTATTGGTTATATTAGCTCAAAATAATTTTCAACACTACATCAATAAAGTTATGATTATTTGAAGATAAATTGTCCCCAAATTCAGTTATTGAATTAATATTCTGGCAAAAACTGATCATTCTTGTTTTTGTTTTTTGTTTTTTTCAAATCTCTGTATATGTTGTAAACGAGGAAATGACTTTTGACTTCAAAATAAACACCTAAAAAGTCATGTTATCATATTTATATAAACTTCAGTAAAACAAATGACATCACCAACAAATATGTTGAGGACAAAGATACAACTCTCTTATTCATTTACATTAAATTTATGATTTATAAAATTGTTTATTATTTTTTTGATGAATTTTGAACATCGTTTATCTTGGTTTCTTACCAGGTCATTGCTTTTTAGAATAAAAGTTCGAAACAGAAAAATACATTAATATTTCTGTGTATTTTTATGTAAAATTTTACCTTGAAATTTGATATTCACTGTAAATTCAACTTCAGCCAATTAACATATGTGCATACTTTAGAAAATATTGCGTTAAATATTTCATGTTGATTTAACGGTATATCTTCATTACTCTCTTGTTAACCTATATTAATAGGAAAAAATTAACTTTCCTTGGAAAAAATTGTATGCTTTAATTTTTGAATGGAAATATATATCTAATCAAAATTGCGCTTCAGCTATAAGCTTTCTATATTTTTAAAATGTTGGGAAATAATCCCTTATTTACTGGTTTCTTTTGTTTTAAAATGTTTTTAAATACAGTACATGATGAATAACCAGGCTCTGATTTCTGTTGATTCAAATTATTTCAACAAATGAGTTTTTTCATCATATTTGGATCAAGATATTAAAATTATTGTGCAAAATTCAGTTTTTTTAATATATTGATTAAAAATTTTGTTTGTGGTTTGTTTGAAAGAAAAATAATGAAAAATTCTCCTTTTGAAAGATCTTAATGAATTTTCAATTGTAACATACTTTGTTGTCTGTCTTTGTGTCTTCTGAAAAATATTTCAGCTCTTTACATATTCCTTAACCTTCAATTATTGATATATTTTTCCTATTTTTCTCCCTATTCAGGTTATGAAGGTAATTATATTTTATTTCTACTTTAAATATATTTGCTTCTTTATCATGATATCTAAATGCTAATCTATGCATGCCATTGGTCTTTGTGTTGTATATTGCGGTTTTAACAATTCATGTCAAAATCTTATTTTGCTCTTCTTCCTAATACTAACCAATGCTTTTTTCCACTTTGAAAATATTTTTTTCATAAGAATTGGGCACTTCACCCAAAAAGTATAAGGTGAATTAAAATTTGCCCCAATCATTTGACTTATATTTGAGTCATTTTCATTTGGATTACAACATGTAAGACCAAGGTGAAAGAAAGATCAGTTCAATTTAGATGTGATTGGGCATTGATAACTTCAGTCCAGCTTAAGACCATTAACATTGTTTAATACACATCTTTTCATTGAAATTGCATAAGGTAAAGTTGTTGCTGAATAATTTTAATTTTCATGACTTGCCAGTTGTGTTAATATTTCATGTTATAACCTTCCAACAACAGTATCTATCTCCTCTTTAATCATCCACTAGCATATAGACTATTCTTCATGATCTCATTTGTTTTGTGTTCATAGCTACCAGTTCTCTCTCTACGTTTTTGAGAATTAGACTGTACATCCCTAAGAATTAAGACAAAATTGCTAACTAAGAAATCCAAGATAAAATCTGACACAACATCGTTCAACTTGAGTGACTTCTGATATGCAACCACATTTCTGCTAGGTCATTCACTAAACTAGTGATTAATGACTTATCCCATCTTATCATATATTATCATTTAGTGGCACTTATTTATTGTTGTTAAAAAAGTTTTTCAGACAATTGAACACCTACTTGTTGCTTATGTTGTTAACATTTCAGCTGATCCATTCTATTGTCCTTTTCAATGCACTCTCCAAATGTAATGGTGGTAAACAAAGTTTTCCTCTTCAACGATAGCAACATTTATATCGTAGGATTAATGTCATCTTAACAGCATTAACAATAAGGCAGAGTTCAATCATCAAAAAAATCTTCGAATAATAACCCTTCTCAAAACTATCTACAGTATATTTACTGTTATGTTTACTGCTACTATGGATTTAGTATTGTGTCATTGTTTTATTACCCTAGCCACTGAAATTGCGTTTCAATCTTATCACTCATACACTCATGAAAACTGTTCTTCATATGATAGGTGATGTGACTTTTTCATAATTAACCATCTTATAACATCTATTCCAAAATATTTTTGTCACTTTCCCAGATGCTTTCCAAAGGTTTAAGCCATTTATCAATAAACTTTGCACATCCAAAATATCTTAGGAAATCAGCATATATATTCACAGAAGATTTCAAATTTATTAAGATGTTTTTGCTGCAAGGCTATCTTGAAACATTGGTTTCTAAACAAATTAAATGTGTATAACCTTGTATGTGGAAAGAAAATGCAGAGGATTTAACTTTACCTTGGAAAAACAAAGCTAGAACAAATCTTTTCAAACTTTGTTATGTTTTTTGTTTTTCACACTCCTCCTTCCCATTTTCTTTCAGTAGGAAAAAATGCACCTGACATTTAAAAATAAAATTGATTTTATCAAATAGTTGGTTCAATCAGGTGCAGATTTTAGATAATCTTGGAACAGAATCCAGATACAATGTTTTGTCCCATAAATTTTTTACTATAAAAATTTCAAGATGATAACTAGTATTTTGATGTGGAGGAATAATCTTTTTGGTTTTTTTGATGTGGAGGAATAATCTATTTAAATTCTTTCCCACTTAGCAACTAATATGTTTGTGTCTTTTTTGCTAATGCCGAGGGGCTTGTTTTTTATCAAACCCAAAACAATGAAAGATTTTTTCATTAGGGCTAAAAATGTGATTTACTCAAATTTTTATTTCAACTTGGTATATCTACATGTTTGCTTTGGCTTTCATCTCAGGAGATATCCTGGAGGCCATAGGAGCGACAACTGGGTCATTTGAATTTGCCCTATTTTATTTATCTATGAAATCAAACTTAATTTAATTGTTGAAATTCATTCATCAGTTTCCCGACTGGATTTAGCCATTTTACTCTGCCTATTTTGGAATGGATTATTCACCATATGAGGTTCAGCATATGAGATATAATAGATTTACAACTGGTAGGTTTTAGGAAAGGGTTACTGACCTTTGTTTATAATGATGTTTTTAATGCTAACAATCTGCTCTTTTGGATAAAAATTTTTATCTCTTGCAGGCGTATTTTCTAATCATTAAGATTTCTCTTATCAGTTGAAGATTTGATAAATGGGAGTCAATTGGAGTTTAACTGGCTTATATTCAATGTGCAGTAATAAATCAAAACCAATACACAACTAAAACTGTATGAATGCATTTTATGAGGTTATAATGTAATGAATATTTCCATACTGATGCTTTGATTATATTTTATCGTTCAATAATTATCTATGCCCCTTCTAGAAACAAGATATTAGGTAAAATTGATGATGGCCAAGTATTACAAGCTATATTGATTTAAAAAAAAAAAAAAAAAAAATTAATGCACCATTCAATCAATATACTTAAAAATGATGGTTAATAAGCAAAATTAGACATAATTGATAAACAGAAAAATAATCCTTCGCTTTTTATTTTAAGTGAAAGAAATACCAGTAGAAGCTAATCAAAGTAACTGCTTCCTTAAAGTACATATGGAAACCAATTTTATCTAATTTAGGTAAAAGATATAAAATATTACATCAAAAATATTTTATTTTTGTTTGCTGGATAGTATACAAAGTATGGGTGATTCTTTCAGTATCATTATTAGGGTTTTAAAAAATATTTGAATATTTATGTGCCACATGCTTATCATTTTTATAAAAACTTATGGTCTATATGATATTAAGCAAATTTACTTCATGACAGTTTGGATTTGTTATCAATTCTAAACATGGTCTTTTACCAAAACAAAGGAAAACATTATGATTGATATTTATAAAATGAGGTTATTTACACAAGTCACAATGTGCATTATCTTAGTGTGACTTTTTATCATTTAAAAATTATGAGGTTGTTACGTATAAGATTTCATTTTTTGAAAAGTAAGGTATAGGATTATATAAACAAAAAACAAATATTCAATCAAAATATGACCCATTTCAAACAATAACTTTTTTCCAATGATCCTCTATTGATAAAATTCTTCAAGTTTAGTCATCGCAAATTCAATAAAAAGCTCAAATTATAGTTTCCCTATTATTGAACCTTTTATTACAGATATCAAGTTCAAAATGTTCATGTAGTAAAAGTATCAGGGGAATATAGAGAATGTTACAACATTTCATACCCATTTTTTCTAAGCTTAGAGACCGTCAGCTGAGTGGTTTGAAGTCTAGAGCTGTTATGAAGCATTTAATTCAATTCATTTGGGACAAAAAGTCCTAAAATCTTTAGAAAATGTTCAAACCATTGTTCATGGGTCATTGGCCACTGCCATCGATAATTCTCTATCATTAAGAACTGGTTTAAGCCTCCCTCAAGGTTTATTATTGGTTTCCATATTTCCAAACCTACTGTTTATACAGGCATGTAAGTTGACCCCAAAATTAATGTGTTAATTCAACTTTAGTCCAGTATTGGCTAAGTTGACTCTCCAACTTGAGACAGCATCATATTCATCAAAATGTTGAGTTTTCAGACATATAATCAAATAGGGAAATCCTTGATGCTAAATAAGTAAATGTATGTAGTAAACTTATTGAACTGATGCTGAACTGTTTTGTTCGCTCCAAATGCTCTGTCGACGTTATGAGCAGCTTTAGCAGCATTATGTCCTAAATTGGAATCGTACTACAAAATTAATCGAACTTCTCAGGTAAACAACATAGCTGTTGAGGACACTAAAATCTCTAATGATAATGAATTATATTTCTGTTTACATTGAATCTGTCAAAAATTCAATCACATTAGTATACCTCTCACTTTTAGCATTATTCTCTATCATGTCAAAAAAAGTGATATTTCATGCATACAAAATAATTGGTGTAAAACTGTACTGTACCACTCTTAAATTCTGAAGCATCTGCTGGGGAACGCTTTCCTAAAAGTATAAGGAAATTAATTCTGTTATTATTCTTAATTTGATATATACAAAAATACCAAAATACAGCAAAGAAACAGAAAATAATGTTGACTCTTCTGTTGTATTGGCATGAAAAGTAAGCAATAGATGTGAAAAAAATGATACATGTCTTTTCTATGTTTGCTGTCATGACTTTCAAAAATTTCTTTTGCATTGTAACTTTTGTTTTGATATAGCTTTACCTTGTTTTCTTACCTGCCTTCATTTCAACCTTTTGCATTATTATTTTGCTCTTTTTACATTTTCTCTCTTAGTGACAAATTCTAGGTTAGGGTTTGTTATTTTTTTCATGCATCTTTTTTGTTTTGTTTTTTGCAATAATTCTAAATTCAATTCCTATCTCTTCTTCTCACATATTTACAGTTCACCTCTATTATAACCTAGTCACTTGGTTCAGTAAATCAGATGATAAAAATGCCAGCTAAACCAATAATGCTTTGAAGCCTCCAATGACAGCAGACAGGAAATAACATTTTCCTACTGCTGATTGTTTTGAATTTTTAATTCTGACCTCAATCCATAAACAATACCCTAATATTTTGATTATATTTTATTCCAAAAACTATATACTAGTTAGATTCCAATTATGAAAACTTTGAACTTTCAAGATGCCCATAATGACTGATATATCAAAATCAAATGATATTTGATATGTTGTCTTGACCAAAATTCAAGAGAATATAGCCAACTGTAAATGATGGTTATATGGTGAATAGATGACAATTTGTTTGTTTGTTCATCTTTAATAGAGTACATAGAATTTTATAGAAACTGTAATGTAGTTTCTTGATATTTTCCTACCTTTTAATCTTTGTTTTGAATGTTTCAGCTTTTTCTGTCAGTGATAAGGCTGTGTTTATTTATTATTTCACTATATTTATATTACTTCAATGCAAAAAGAAATTGTACCATATTTTATCGAGTACAATGTGATCTGAACTATAATGTGACTCACACTTTTTGTTGCTGAAAATCAGTATACTATCTATCTATATGTATGTATGAATAGATATAATTGTTTTACACTCAAGTATAATGCTAACCCAAATTTGTCCCTGATTTTTTCATGTTGAAATCCTTGCATTATACACAAGTAAATATAATGAGCTTATTTTCTTTGTTGGATATTAAGTTCACTATTTCTTTATTGACTTTTATATGAAAATTGAACTATTTCATTACATCATACCATCATGATTTATATCATAGGTAACATTCTGTCACTTTATCATCACATCATTTATTTTATTTTTCAGTAACTATTTCAATTAATTGAATATTGATAGATACTTTTTTTCATTCACTTTGAAAATCAAATTGAAACATTGAAAACAGATCAACAAAAAATAAACATATTGTATGCTATTCTGAACATTTTCAGATAGTTTTATTTATTCATGTTTTTGAACAAAATCATTTAAGAACTCTTAATTAGTATTAGAACAAAAGTGCTTTTCTCTTCCATCTTTTATACTTTTATAATATATCATTCATCATTTTTATTATGTTCATTTCATATTCATTAATCATAAAAATTGATATATATCTTTTATGTATGGAAAAATTGACAAACAAATTTTCTTCTTTTTTTCTGTCTACACACCTGGATTTTCTGACAGACTGGGAAGGTATTTATATTCAACCTTTCTTAATTTTCTTTGCATAAAGTCTGCATTCAACTTTCTTATAATTATCACATTTCCCTGATGAAATTATTTTGATGTTCTTATATTTCATCTATTTTTTTTTTCATCTCATCATATCTGACTATGCCGTCTCCAGAAAATTATTTGAAATAAATTTAAAATAAGATCTAAAAAAGATAATCCGGTTTATAAAGGGGAATTCACTTTACAAGAATTTAAAATTAGTCTTTTCTCTTTTGGTTGATATTCAGAGGTTGGAAAGAAAAACTATTATGTCCCAAGTCTATGATTAAGAGGGCTATTTCTCTGTTACTAACCTGAGTTTATTTGTAGCAAAATGATTGGATCAACTTTTATAGCTCTTAGCCCATGCCTTAAATATTCATCATTGATCATTAAAACTGAAAGTGGCTTGTGTGGATGTTGCAAAGCTTATAAAAAGCTTTGTTCAATTCTGCAGGAAAGAAAATTCTTCTTTGCTTAGCAGTCATCCTTGATGGATTTCTGAGAATCAATTTATGACCAAAGTTGATCAGAAAGATTGAATAAATTGATAAATTACAATACGGGAGAGTTTATATGAATGTTCTTAAATACACTGAATAGGTATGTATATGTATAAACAAAGTATTTTGGGGCAGCAGTTTTTCAATTAAACAAGTTTTATTGAATTCGTCTGAAAAAGATTGTTTTTCCTGTTGACAATATAGTTGCCTCAAAACTGATTATGATGGAAGTGTCCTATGTCCATTGTACAGTTTGTTTGAGTTTTTTAACCATCGTTAGTCATTTTCAAGAAAAAGTATGAGACTCTCCATTCAGTAGTCTGATCAAATTTGTTGGCACCAATGATGCACCCCAATTTTGACTTGCAAAGTTTTGAAGATGAAAAAAAGGATAAACAAAAAAATTTATGTAGTTTCGGATCTGCAGAATGCAGGGTAAATTCTGGAGATTTAATTCGGGGAGGAAAAAAAAAGATTTTGATGCCAGGAAATATGTTAATTTGATATATTTTTTATATTATATATGCTGATGAAATATTAAGTACTTCCTCAATCACTAAATTACAAGGATTCAAATTCTGTTTTGTTTTTCCCAGTAGCATTATCGATATATTAATATATTTTTACACTTCTGATTTCACTACACTTCTTTAAACTACCAATATTGTCAGTTGTTACTATATATATATATATATATATATATATATATATATATTATTTCTTAAATATGTTATTGCACTGCCTAAGACATTTAGTAGCTGGATAATTAATGCTTTTCCTATTCATTTGTCTTTCTCTGAATGGGTGTTAATCTCATATTGATGTTTTTTGTTTGATTTTTTTTCTTTCCCCAAAGTATTTGTTCATTCAATCCAGTAGTAGGAGCCCATAGAAATGTGTGGAAAATTTAAATTGTCTTGAATTATGTACAATCATTGTGATCATATTCATATTTTCAGTTTATTTGATCATCAGCAAGGATCATTTCAACTTCTAATTAATTATCATTTGATATAATTTTTACGAATGTCAAAATGTCCCCCCTCAGTCGATGAGACAGAGAGAGGGAGGAATAATGTACAAAGGGAAATAACTCAACATCACCTCAATGATTTATTTCCCCTGAAAAACCTCGTATTATTTTTGTTAGTTTGGTTAGCAAAGACATTTTTGAGCTTCTCAACGGAATAAATATTCTGATAAAACATTTTCTATTTGTGTGAAAAGGAAATTATCACAAGTTATCTGAGAAGTTTGTTTGTTTTTATGAAACTTGCTAGTTCACTAGTTTGTTTGGATTGACAGTGAAAAGAATATCAAACCTGCATTCAGTATTCATTAAAATCTCCATGAAACAAAAATTTACTGACTTTTTTGTTCATGAGATGATCATAAAAAAATCTTGCTGGTAACTTTTTTCTCTGAATTAGAATACACTTTTTTTTTACATTGAATTCATTAATATTGTGTGTAAGCATTATAGGGTATTATATAAAACCATTTCCTTAAGTTTATTCTCTTGACTGGTTGATTAGCTTATAAATTGTGTACAGTGGTACCTCTCATAGTGAAGGACTCTCTTTTCCTAAAATAGTTCCAACTGCAAAAAAAATCCTTTAGCATAATATTTCCAGTTAACAATAGGGAAAAAATACAGAATTTCATAAAGTTATTCAGAATCATCTAGATTTCATTTATGATTATCTACATTTATATCTAGTTTTTAATTTTCAGACACGGACAGACATTTGGTAGATTATGAAAGATTATTTATCTATCACCTTATTTACATGTTTATTTGTATTTATACATTATTTAGAAAATGACTCTTATATTAATTATTTACAAGGTCATTATTAAGGCATCAAGGTCCAATAGTTTTTATTGAAATTTTTTTAACGAGACATTTGTGAAACAGATTGTGTCTTTAAGAGAGATACCATTGTACATTTATTCTTATTCCTCTTTTGCTTTGAGTATATATGGTTTCATATTTATAGGTAAGTACATATGCATTATTATGTTAAAATGTGTAGATATGCATAAATTTGCTAGAAACATTCCTGAAACTAAGTTCCTATTTTGCTGGATGCTTTTCTTCATTTGTTAATATTAGGTTGATGCTAAAATAATTGTAGTTTTTTGTATCAACTTTGAAGCAGTATATCTCAGTTTATAATGACAGTTACCAATCGAAATGAGAATTTTCAGTATCTACACATTTTTGCCAGTTAGAAACAAGTCCATTTATTACGGAAGCATAGAATACTGAGTTCCTAAAACCAATAAATTCTCCAAAGGCATTTTGAGCTGCTGCCTGGTTGTGGCCAAAATACTTGAAAAAGGGGTACTCAGTGGGAGAGAGTTCTTGTGGATAAGCTGGGTGAGATAGAATTTCATGGCCTAGTGTGTTCAATTTCTGCTGGGTCATTCACATGACATGTGGCCTGGCATTGTCATCGGGAAGAATTGATCTTCTTCTTTGCTGGCTTCACCAGGATTCAAAAAGGTGTTGTTGATGATTCCACTTGTCGACCACCAAACAGTAACTATAATCTTCTCTTGATGCAGGTTTTGTTGGGGGGAATGATTTGATGTTTTATCCAGAGAAATGGATCATTTTGGTGTGTAAAAGAAGTGCGTAGTAGTCTCCTTAATGTCAATTTTTTCATTCTTGTTCAGCTCGTTCTGCATCCATTAGTCAAGCTTTTTTTTTACTTTTCCGATTTCATGCATATGTTGAACAAGTATCTAATGGACAACATATTTCCTCTGCAACCACTCAAGTTGTTTTGAGTGGAACTTCTTCAGTAATGGTCCTTAATTGGATGTCATCAATAACACTCCTCATCTTCAAGGCTCTCATTTCTGTTTCAGATTTCTGGAACCAATGTTGAACTGTTTGGTCATTGATGGTTCCCTAACCTGAAACTTGGTTGATATTACAGGCAGATTTGGCTGCTTTATATCCCATTTAAACTCATATAATGAAATAACCTGAATTTGCTTTTTCTCCATCTTTAATTTGACAGCCCCAAATAAACTGAAATGAATAGCTTGAATAAATAGTGAAATTCAATTAATATAGTTAATAGTTTATTTCAAATCAAGCATCAAAGTTTGAAATAACAAAACCCTAATTATTTTTGCACCAACTTGAGAACATAAAAATATATAGAAAATATGTATGTATATTTTATGTCTTAAAACATTCATAATTATATGTCTTCATCTGCATGCTTATTAAAAGTTTTGTACATGTTTGATGATAAATTATATATCTTGAAAAAATTCTGATTTTTTTCTCATCTTTTTTTCTTTAACTATCTCCAGCTGATTGGGAAGGTATTTATAATTCTGTGTATCTATGTAGTTGTAGAGTAATCCACTTTATATATTGTAATCAGAATAGAAACATTAGCTGTCCATAGATAAGCATCATTTTTGCTTTGTGCCTGTACATCCAATAATTAATCTTTTTGTCTTTGTATATTTTACAATATTGCTAGTACATGCTGTCATCAATATTACATGTGTGCATTCATTATGTTAAAAGATGAAAGACTGTGTTTCTGTTGTAATTTGTGTTGGGCAACACAGCACGGGCATTAACCTAAGTGCAGCAAATTCTCATCTTAATAAAATTGAATTCAGAATTTTTATCTGAAATTTCTTTCTTGTAATTTTTCAACTCTACTTTTTCAGAAATTAAAAAAAAACAAGATAGAATGATATAACACAGTAAAAGTACTATTTTGTAAACTACCAGAATTAAAATTATATGGTTAATGATTTGTCTCAAAATTAACCTTTTGCATGAAACGGGGATTTGTTTAGAACAGTATAAACGTTTACTTGTCATTCTAAAAATCTTTTTTTTTTTGCAAGATAATGTATTTTACCAGTCACCAATCTTTAAAATTTCTTCTATTTTCTCAATAATGATGGAATGCAGCTATAAAATAACATAAGAAAATAGAAAAGGTATTCTTGTAATATTTTGAACTTATTTTCTGCATAAATTAAATTCATATGATTTCATATTTATCTTCTAAAAGATCAAAATGACAAGTTTCGTCATCGAATATGGTTTTAAAAATGTTTAAAAATGATATAATCTGGTAAATAGTATTTTTTTACATTGTAGCTGGAGTGGGGGCTTATTATTTCTTGTTAGAGAAATGAAAAATTTAGCTGATCTCTCTAATCTATTCAGTCTGTTATCCACTTCATAAATATACCACCTAGGCTTTTGACCTTTTTTTCCACAATTTTTTTTATTTTGAATTTTTTTAACATATTTTGTTTTAGTACAATTTCATTAAGATGAATTTTGCTGTAATGCCAATGTATTTTTGCGTATGTGCCATTTTTTCCTCTACTCAATTTCAGAGCTATTTGGTGGGTATATAGATAATTTCTGAAGACACTAATACTGCCTGAACACTGCATTAGTAGAACTGAATTCCATCCTACATATGAAACCTTTGTTCCTTCTTTAACATTCTGGTCATGTTTCTGTTTTTTTCTATACACTGGAGAAACTACATACTATCTTGCCTAATAGATTGCATATTCTGTTTGAGAGAGATCAGAATTGGCAACTTTTTTTTTTTTTTATGAGGTTTAAGGTTTTTACCTGATTATGAAACTTACATTCCTTTGATAAGTATGCATCATTGTGGATATCTGATACTCATAATCCCTTTATGACTTTTAAATGTTCTTGAAAAATCTGCAGTTTTCCTTTTTGTCTTTGTTTTTTTTTAAATCAAATACCTTCCTGATAATTTTCATGAAGAAATAATTAGCTTGGATTAACCAACCTAAAATTACCACATATCTACTTAAGATAGATGTACCATTAAATAACAGACGAAAGTCACAAAAAAGGTTTTAAATCCTGTTCTACTTTATCTAAATGGACTAAAGTGATTTAGTACTTAATGTCCTGTAATTATTTTTCTCCTTTTATTTGTTAATTCTATGGAGCAAATAAAACTCTTAGTTATATAATTATTGTGTATAATTATTACTTATATTGGTTTTGTTTCATTGTTGTTTACATTTAGTAACTAGCAAATTATAGATTTACAACAAAAACCATCAAATAAGTTGTGTCAAGCCACCTTGATCTTTTTGGAATGATATTAGTGGTTAAATGGTGATGTTACCCAAATTCATAGAAATCTTCAATTAATTGGCCAGTTTGAAACCAAAGCATGGCTCAAGTATAATTCATTAATCATTAGAAGATAGGAACAGCTTGAAAATACTTTATCATTTCTGCATTTAGTTTAGCAATCAAGAAATACCTATCTTAAGACCCTGTCAAAGTCTTATAAAATCTAGTTTAGATAGTGGTTATTATAGAAAATAAAATTATATAGTATCTTTTTTTTTCCAAAATATTCACCATGAATAAATGTTTTTGAAGACTGGAAAGCTTAATATATTCCAAGATGTATTACATATAATGTTATTGCCTTAAAGGAAAATCTCATCAATCCTGTAGAACACATCAGCTGAAAATAATAATTCTATCCTACAATTTGAAACTTCTGCTCATTTTATACAAAAAATTGTTTGTATTTACATATGGACTAATATTATTCTGTAATATATTTGGCCTAAATGAAGAAAATGGAATCGTATATCCTCTTCAAACAGTTATATTCCATATCCTCGTATATATCTTGATATATTTGACATTCCAGTCTATCATTTACGTCATATTGCCTAACAAATTCCACTGTCGGATTTATCTTTAGATATTGATAAAAATTGACACTATTTTGTTATCTGTCCTAGAAATATTTTGGCTTGTTATTCAACTTTTAATTTTTTTTTTTCTCAAACCTAAACTTGTCAGTCCCTTATCAACCTAAAAAATATTGTTTTTTGAGTGCCTGTATTTTTGGAAAAAGAATTAACAGAACATAATGATTTGAAATTCAAAGGTGATTTTAGATTCTCTTATGAATACAAATGGACCATAATTGTTTTTTCTTCAGAATAGTTTCTGCACTTTTGCCAACACAAATGTTGCTGTTGGAAATACAAGAGGAGTTTCTCAGCCTCATTTTATAACAACTGGTCAGCCATTTTTGGATTGCTCTGCCATTGATAGCTGTAGCTATTTTCCTAAATCACTTTTTCAATAGTTCTCTCTGATTGGTTGAAACTGATTGTGCATTAGCTTTTTTGAAAATGAATTTAGTAATGAGACAATTTTGTTGAGCTGTAAGAAATAATTCTCTGGATCTTTGAGATGAGATTCTTTCAGTCCAAATGCTGACATCTCTTTTTTGATATTGATGGAATATTCTTTATTTCTTTGATAATTCAAGGAGACTGGTATTGTCCAAATACTGTCCTGCTTTTTAACATAAGGATGTTAGCATCAGAAATGAAAGCAGAAATTTCATATGGATAGCCCCAAGCATCAATGACAAAGCCATCATCTATAAAGATAATACACAAATTCAAAAAAACACTCATTTATTATATGAATACAACAAAGTTATTAAATACCCAGTGTATACTTTATAGGGTGCTAACAACATTTTTAGTCTTCCATTATAGGTACCCCTCTTGATTTGAAAGACTGATTACAATCTCTTTCATATAAAATCTTTTCCTCCTATAAAATTATTGTTTCCAGTAAGTAATATCCTTTGGCAATACATAATGCATAAATAATGTTATTTTTGAAATCCCAAACTCATTCATGTCATCCCTTCATTATCCTCTTTTAAATGTCGCCTTTATCCAATTTTTTATAGTATTCTGTTCAGAATCTTTCCCTTCTGTGTCTACATTTTCAGTTACATTACAAGCGAAGTCTTCCCCATAAATATATATGCATACCCACAAAATTATATGAATGTGTGTATGAAAGTAATACACATGAATGTTTCCCTGATTTTTATGAAACAAAAAAAATGTTAAGAAATTAATGAAATTGTCACAAAATAGATTTCATGAATTGAAAAGTTCTGAAGGTGTTTATATTCATCCATTGTTCTGTTAGAATTTCATGTCGAAAGCACTGGGTTCATGAAAAATAAAAGGATAAATCAAGTTGATTGTAAAATATCTTTGATTTCTTAGTCTCCATAGATGGTTGCTTTGTTTTGCCAATATTTTTTTTTATGACAGATGAATAAAATTTACATGTTAAAATCACTAACAGTTTCAGTTATATTTATTTTCATTTTTTTAAATTTCTTTTCTTTTCCCTAGCAAGAAATTGGCAAGGTATTTATCATTCTGCACTTTGTAGTTGTAGCTACTATCGTATTTTAGACAAAGAGCTGCAACATGGGAACATTGTAGAAGTTGTCTTTTACAATGACCCATCATGTTTAGTTCAAATTGATTGGTAGAACCACACTCCTCTGCTGTTGATTTTGTGATTATTGATTATAATGTGTGATATAAAGACAGAATTTCCAAAAGAAAAAAGAAAAAATAGAATGATACCTCTGTAGGATCAGCTATCTAATCTCAAACTGACATTTATTGAATCCCATGTATTGTACTTCTTTTCTCTTTTATCAAATTTGCATTTAAAGAATTGAATTGCTGAATGTAGGTCAATTTAAATCCAAGGAAAGATTTGAATATCTGTTCAACATTGGGTCTTAGATATCTAGTTGTACATTGTAACAATTTAGTATCTTATTTTAACAGTTCTTCTATTTAATGATCCTACACTAAACTTTTTTTTTCTCAATTAAAATGGGCCCATAATAATGTTCAATTTTCTAATCATAACTGATATCACAGTTTTTGATACCAAGTTCTACACTTTTCAATGGCTTCCTCTGTTCCAATACTAGATTTAATGCTTTTTTTTCTGCATACTCAGCAGTTATTTTATTTTTAATGTTTTTATAACTATGGGGATAAGAATGAGAGTCCATCATCCCTATATCTTCTTAAGCTGATAAAAGGTAACAAAGGACAATATTGGTTATTAATTGTCAAAAGGAATTACTCAGAGATACAAAACAGATGATGGTTATATGAAATAAAAATACCATTCAAAAATCAGCAATGATCATAATTATAATTGAAAATGCTTCATGAAATAAAATGTAAAGATAATATTACTTCTATTGATATTAGTGCAAAAACAATAACAAATATGGCACTGAGAGAGATCAGGGACTTAAAGGATAGATTTGATCTTCTGCCAACTATAGACTTTTCATAGCTTTCCAGTGAGAACCTCTGGTACAATTAAGCAGGCTTCTCTGAGGCATAAAAGGACATGAATTTGAGTCCCCACAAGAACTCATCCTTTATTTCCAATCAGAATATCTGACTGCTCTGTGGTATTAGTGAATACTTGTTCAATAACATGAAAAGTTAACAAGCAATTTCTTTCCAAAATTCTTTGAATTCTCAGCTGTTTGAAAGAAAAGTTTTGGACTTTTTTATTACTAATTTGTGTCTTTTAAGAAATATTATTGTTATTGTTTTAAGGACTTATTAATTTAGCTTTGTCCTTTATATGTATTTATTTTATTTATCAATTCGGGACTGATTAATGGGTATAATTCAGCTTCATTTTTTATCTTTGTTTAAATTTTAGTTACAATGCTTAAAGATAAAAACTTACGTCTATAAAATCTCGACTGTCCTAAAACCAAAATAGCCTACCATATCTATACAGGTACATATGTACATTCTGTCCATTGTATATAGATTGCTGATCCTATGGACTAGGATGTATAATCATAAGTTGTAGTAACTGTTTTTGAAGAAAAACATGAATATCATCTGACCAGTTTGTATTTATTGCATATGCCTTTTTCTAATGAATAGTAAATGAGATTTTTTTGTTTTAAAAAGATACTTCTTCTTGAGTGTATGCATTTTTGTTGAGAGTTGCCTGATGTTTTGCCTGTTGGATATCCTAATAGTTTGGGAAAAAAAAAAAAGAAAGTTGCTTTAGTTTTTAATGCCACAAGTGTGCTGTGGAAGTGTGCTTCCTATGATGTTGCTTTTACCTCACTAAAGATATTTCCTCCAGCATGGCTTCTCTTGCTCTATTCTGTGAAAATGTCACTATGTGAATTGATGTTTTTGTATTAAAAAGTCATTGATATTTATTTTTGTCAGAAGCATTCTTATTTGTGTGTAGGGGGGGGGGGTCCCCTCCACATATTCAACTGAAGTACCCTACCAAAAATCGGCTTTTCTTAAAATGGGAGCTATTTCCAACCCAGGAAAGACTATTTGAATTCTTGGGATAATTGAAAACTGAAAAGGGCACTGTCTAACCTGCAATCAACATGTTTGATGGAAAGGCCCAGTCCAGCAACGCCAAAAATAAGAATTTAATAAAAAATAAAGAATATCACTGCGACAAAGACAAAATGTCTAAAAATTTAGGTATAGTCAAAACAAAAAGTTCATACTATTAATACTACTTTTGCATTAATTCATAAAAAAAACAAAAATCACATACGATAATTTTCCTGATTGATTTTTAAGATAATGTTATACTATAGAAATTAGAATGGTAATAAGCTACATTTTAGGGAAATGTCAGAAATTTAATTGTATTCAAATAAATCAGTCTACCTCTCTTTAAATAATTTTTAACTATAAAACTATTTTTTGAGAAATAAGTTACATATTTTTTTAGCTTACATTTGCTTAAAATAAATGTCACTATTGTTATTGCAAGTCTTTTCTTGTTTTCCAGTCAATTTTGTTCGAGATTTATCTTTTTCTACTTTAATCAAATTTCAAAGATTTAAAAAATTACATTTATACTTCAGAAATTAAATTTCTGTAGCTAAAATTTATGACAATTTTGTGTATGATTTTAATATTCAAATGAATAGATAAGACTTTTTTTCTTTAATGTATTTTTTAAAATATTGGTTTTAATAAATTTTTCTATCTACTCTGTCATTTAAAATCTTTATCAAAAGACTCTGCATTTAATGCAAATTGCTCACATTCATAATGTATTCAAATGGTGGGCCAAGTAAGTCCTGGCTAGCTTTATTATTAGTCTTGAAACACTGGAAGGTATCAGGGATGAATAGCCTGACACTGAAGTGGCCTGTGCTGAATATTAGCATTGCTGAACCAGTGGCAATGAAACATATATAACCCCAAATTAGGACGCCATGGCTGCGTGTTTTCAGACAAAAGCAGTGTTTCCCTAATATTACCAGTCCTTCAGCGTTCTATTTCACGTTTAATTCTTTGTTTTCACACCTGCAATGAAACTAGGTATGTAATAGTGAGCCTACCTGTAACTTTCATCACTAGTTCATACCGTCACTCTTGGAACTTTTTCACAACTAGTTTTTCTTTCCCTTTCTCATATCTGAGTGAACATTGTCAATGCTTTCATTCTGCTCCCAAGTGCTACTGACTCATTTTGTAGAGATCTTATATTGTTGATCTGTTCAAAAAAGTTGCCCTTTTGGGGTCTTGCCCCTCCCCTATCGGGAAAGTGTTCTGCCAGCCCTGTTTATGGAACCTTTTCAGTGTTGAGCATAATGTTCTTGCAAATGAATATATTGATTAAGTAAAAAATTCATTTATTTTCAACTTAATTAAATCATTAACTTTTAATGGTCATTAGAGGAATGATCCATGTGGACCTAAAAGTCTTCATTAAATGGATCATCTAGAGGTGAATAAAGATCTGAACATTTAAATTTTTTCTATCCAAAGCATTACTTTAAAATTTATCTTATAATGTTCTAAAATGCTTCTTGGTACAATAGGGTAAGTAAAACAGGTATGTGAACAAAAAATGACAATGAATTTATCAGGTGGGATTCTTGAGGCTAGGATTATCAATAAACCAAAATGAATTTTAATTGGTTTCATGGTAAATATTTTTTAATTCTCCGAGTATATATTGCAATTTTTTCTCAAGTCCATAGCCTGAAAATGGAAAAAAGTAACAGCGCAGGTGCACAAGTAGGAAAAGCGTGACAACATCCTTGCAGGAAGCCATGAAGATATGGACAGAGGCTCCAAGTCATAATACACCAGTAAACATCCTGTATCTTAACTTATTACAAAGCTTTTGATTATGCCCTACACCAGTGACTAAACCATCAAATGGAGACCTATGGAGTTGAGGGTAATGCTCTGGTATGGAGTGAGTTCTTTCTATCTGTCAGACAATAACACTAAACAACTCTGCTACTCTGGATAGTCTAGCGTCCTCTATGGAGTGCTATAGGATTCTATCCTGGGTCTAATACTCATTGTTTGTGAATGATTTACCTATGAAAGTGAAATTAATGATAAGTTTATTTGCTGACAGCACCTAGCTGTATTTATAGGTACTAACAAAAGAGGCAGCATTTCAACTAACTGAAGATCTTGTGCTGCTTAGAATTTGGGCTCGGACCATGCAAATGTGTTTCCACCCATTGGAATGTTGAGCAATGCACTTAGGAAAAAATAACCTTAAGCACCAATACACCATGAAATCAGAACTTGAAGATTACCATACTCAGGGATACGCATGTGTAGAGAAAGACCTTAGTGTACATATTGACAAAACATTAAAATTCACAGCGCACTGCTAACAAAAAATCAATATAGCAAATAAAACACTAGGTTGTTGCCGCCACATCTATAAGAACATGAATACAGAGATATTCAGAATGCTGTATAAAGCATTTGTCAGGCCGCATTATAAATTCAGCTACTGCATTTGATCACCCCAACCAAAATTTGACAAAAACTCAATAGAAAGAGTGCCAAGAATGGCCACAAAGATGGTTTCCAGCATCAAACACCTGCCATATTTGGAAAGGCTAAAAGAGCTTGATCTGGAGACACAATTTTACAGAAGAAACAGCATTGATCTACTGGAAATATACAGGATAACTCCAGGCCTACATGCCATCAACTAAGACTTAAAATGTAGTATTTGCCCAGATAAAATCATGCTTCAGTCCTCTCTAAGCATTGCAACAAAAGGACACAGCAAATCCAAATAGCCACCAGAGTTAAAAAACACTTCTTCTCAGACGGGTACGCTCCTACCCTGAACAAAGCACATTCTCATCTCCAAACATAAGCATATTTAAATCAAATCTAAAAAAAGATCACTGAAACCAGATGTTTTGAGTATGAATTTCCTAATTAAATAATAAACTTTTGTAGGACTCCATAGGTTGACCTTATTAACTGAATATTGTCATGATTAAGATACAAATTCACTCAACAAATATTAATTTTCCAATGTAATCTTTTCCCGTGTCAGTTCACCTAATTCAGAGGTGAATATTAATCAGATAGATTGAACATTAGATAGTGGAAGCATGTGTGTATGTATATGTGTATGTACATTTCTCAATATAATACTTTTCATTTAGCTTACTCATAATTATTTTTCAGTAATTATTAAAGGCTATCCTTTGAGTTGAATTTAGATATTATAAGTTAATCCTGTTACTGACTGATGGGTTGGCATAAATAGTTTGATGCTTCAAGACAAGAAATTAAACCTGGTAAGGCATATTTATTAGTTGAAGAAATAGCAAAAAAGATGTGCACTAAAATTATATTGAAACAGGCTATATTGTTTGTAGACATTAAGGCAAAACAGGAAAGTATATGCATATGTGTCTTTGGATATTTCCATGATCTGGTGTGTATTAGTATGCAGGCATAATTTCTCTGATTTTTAGAAACTGGTATTTCTGATTTACTGTATACAATGAACATTTGTTTTTACCTACAAAATTAATTTCATTTAGTCTTTAAAATGATGATCAAATGTTGCTCTTTGTATTTTTCTCTATTCTTCTATAGTGGAACAAGATATTAAAAACCTAGTTTCAGTACATGAACAAATGCTTTAACAGTTATAGCTTTCAGTACATTGATAATGTTCTCTTCAAACAGGACTAAATAATCTCTAGAAATTTATTTTCTAATTTTTTTTCTCTTCTGTTCAGAAATAATTTCAACTACATATCCTTTTTTTCCTCTCCTATCCACTCTCTGGAAGTCATAGAATATACAACGTTTATTTACCTCTCCTTTGATTTAACTATTGTTGAGAGTGTACCTAAGCACTTACTCCAATTTCAGCTCATACACTTAAAATTGATTGTCTTGCCTAATTTGCTCTTTCTGGCTGTCTTTAGTCATAGTGTATCTATTTCCAAAAGTCTGATTCTGTTTATAACCCAAGTAGTTGAAACAGTGCATTGTAGCTAGATGAATTAGAATTAAGATGCACTAACTTAATGAAAAAAAATGTGTTAATCTGGTGATTTTCAACTTAATAATAGTGTTAGTTCTGCGTATGTGCTCATCCCTATCTATATTATTTTAACCTATTTGTCAAGGGAGATAACTATTAAATGATAATTATAGAATAGTCTTTCTAATTTATTTATTTGCGAATGCATAAAAATCTAGGTCCATTCTGGTCAGTGACATCACATTGCAATAATTTACTCTCTCAAAGGGTTACCCAATGCATCACATGGTTGTTTAGTGCTCTTGAAAAAAATTATGCTAGCTCAGTCAAAAAACCTGTATTAGCCAGTTCAAATACTAACATACATTAGCAAGCACTAGATATTTATTTAGATAAACAAAAACAGAATAATACTTTTGATACATTTCAAAATATGCCATGTAACATAAATCCCTTTGCTCCATAGTGTTTCACTTTGTAAGTGTAAATTTCTTTATCTATTTTTTGACAAAAAACAAGATGTAAGGTGCATTTCAAGTCTATAAGTAGGCATTTAAAGATTGACTTACTTTTTGACTGGTGTGATTTTTCCCATTCTTTTAGCTCACTGGTTTTAATTGTGAGGAGATGAAAACTGCTCTTGTTGTTTTTATCGCCATATTTTCTCAATTTCATTACTGTTGAATTTAGGGATACAATTGTACCATGTTAGCAAATAATTTCATCATAATTGAATTAAACTGAACAGTTACCTGCAAAATTCTTTCAACTTCTTCAGTGTTGTGTATAAAAGTTGGCGGTATGGAAACCCCTAGAGTAGAAACTTTTGTTCATTCATTCATTCACAAATGTTTGTTTGTATTTCAGTTGTTTTTATATTGTTTGGTGACTTTCACTTGGAAATATTTACATCTGAATCTGGAAAGCACTGCTTACATTCACCTGCATTGAATTTTGATTTTGTGTGAAGATATGGAGATAATATTGCTATATATTGTCTGTGATTATTATTCATTTTATTCAAAAATTGAATCTTGCTTTATTGCAACATGAATTATCTGATAAAAATGTTGATGAAAGTTCCAATTCCAGCCAACAGAACTTTTAAACTGTAATGCAATTATTCCTTTGATCAACCTTTGAGTGATTCCATCTTTCAAAGCAAAAGAAAAATTCTCTTTTTGTAGGTTTTTTGAATTATCAAAAAAGTACGCTGACCAAGATTAAAGTCGGTAGTAAAAATTGACTTGAAACTTTGCAAAGTTTACTGAAAGAAACTTGTCACATTTAGAATACAGATATCACCCACTTTTCAAAAGTTTGCTTTATGCCACTTTCAAGAAAATAGGTGAAAATAGCATTCAGTGCTTTTGGCAACAAGCTATTATAGAGCAGCATGCACCCTTTTTCCGAGTCCCTCATACCTCCAACAACCCAGTCTAATATACAATTAATTCTATAATTGGTGAATGGGAATGTTCAAAATATTTTCTTATATGAATTAATGGTAATTGCTTCTTTGCTTCATACCATATCAGCTTATGAGAGCTTTTTATAGGAACACACTACTTTCAGATAGTGGGGAGAAACCTGTATTGATATAGGTCATACACAGGACTTTCTACTTGATATTCTGTTAGCTACAATTAACAGAACATTTTTTTGAAGTTTTAAGTCCAATTTTTAATGTTAACTTCAATCTTGATCTGCTCGTATTTTTTTTAAAACATTGAGTAAAACAATTAGTTTTGAAATACAGGAAACTTCTCCGGTATATACCAGACTATAAGACTAATAGTTTATAAGGGTATTTGGGAGAATACCTTTCACTGCAACTCATTGATGCCCCATTACTGGACCCAGTGTAATATTTGAACAGTTTGCTTCTTTTTTTTCTTGAATTAGATATCTGTTTTATATACTGGCATATAGAGTATCTTCTTCTTTCTCAATATAATTGCTCTAAAGTAAAAGTGAAATTTGTTATTAGTTATGGCTACTTTGTATGGAGCTGAGAAAAATGAAATGAATTATCATTGATTTTAATGTAGCCAAAACTGCTTTACTTGAAAATGAGTAGACAATTTTAATGATTATAATCTTCAAGTAACCATCATGAATTATTTTTCATTCTTGATAAATTTGTGGCAATATGATTCCCCACTTAAAACTGTTACTTCACTTTTCTTATCTTTTTTTATAACATGTATTTATACAGGACAAAGAAGTTCTTTTCTATCTAATTTGCACCAAATTGAACGTTATTAATTGAAGTTTATTTTTTCTTTACCTTTGTTGTCATCCCTCTCCAGCAAGAAATTGGGAAGGTAACTATGATTTTGTCAATTTTCTCATTCAGTTTAGTGAATTTTGTAGTAATTTAGAATTGTGTAAATAATTGAGTCAGTTATTTAAATGATTACCAGTCTCTTTCGTAATCATTCATAGATGATTTTGTATCTGTTTTGGATTCATTTTTATGAAAATTATTGTTTTGGCTCACTCAATATTTGTAGTTGATATATATATATATATATATATATATATATATATGTGTGTGTGTGTGTGACTGTATACTCACGCCCTTGCTTTTTTTTTTTAAGAAATGTAATAATATACTGAATAGCATTGTCTATGATTTTTTTATACCAAAGTATTTCAAAAACACATTTTTACTTGTGAAAGATAGTGCAGCAAAATTTAAATCATAAACCCATGAAATAAAATGATGAATTAATTTTATGATAAATTCTAAAATTATGTTGAAATTGTCTTTTGCTTGGCTTGAAGAGTTAAGTATTGCTACCCATCTTTTTATCCTTTTCTCATTTTTCTGAGATCAAAGCTGTTTTGAAACTCATTGAGTTGGGAAATGATCTATTACTAACAGTTTAGTCTGATTGAAATCCATACAGATTTCTTGGAGAAACTTTGGGATGTGCATTTACAAACACACACATTCTATTTCAATAGCTGCAGTATGCACACCTCCTTTATTTGTTAAAATCAATAGCAAAAAAATTGAACTTCAATTTCAACTGTTCTTTCATCATTTCTATAAATCCAGGAAACCTATAATTATCGTTCTTTATTTTGTACTTTTCATGATATAACTGCAAAAATCAATTTCAATATCAATTATGCACTTGAGCATGTATACTCACCTATTTTTGAACAATAAGATTTGAATCCATACGTATGTATGTGTTTGTTTCTGCTGCACCTTTCAGTTTCTTTATAAAAGAAAATAAGTTGTTGTTCAAAGACATATCTGATTTTATATGTATGTATTTGATTACAGTCAATATACCTGAGATCTAAAAAAGTTATTGGTCCACGGTGCTAATTCCAAGGTTTGAATTTGAACCTTTCGAAACTAAATATTTTTTGATATTCAGTTCATTTTTTTTACTTTATGATGATATATTCCAAAGGAAATAATTTAAATTATGCTCATTGTTTAGAGAGCACTTGCAAGTTAAACTATTTGAGTTACTGGATTGCTCCCATCTCACATAATACCTATAATACAGATAATAATTTAGAGACATTGTTGCCATGAAGTGCTATTGGATACTGTGGATTAAAAGGGTATGTTTTTGCCAGATTAATCCTGATTTCTCACATTTATGTCTATCAAGCAGTAATGTCAGGTAATCATCATTCATCACAACTACATCATTTCTTTATAAAATTTGCTGTCACAAGCTCATGTAGATCTTATAACATATTTCAAATGGTATGTATTTTAGATTCTTGTTACAATGAATTAATGCTTAACCTGATTTGTTTTCTTTCTATTAAAATGTATCTTGTTGGCGGACTTCATATGGATGACAGTATTTTGTTGCTTGCTGCTTCACTTACAACAGATGAAGACTTAAATTTCTCTGGGGTGTTTGTTATTCCTTAAGATGTGCTTGTTGGGTTCTGTCTTTAGATTTTGTATTGGCATTTAAAGAATATTATTGTTTGAAACAGCCAAAAAGAGGGGTCTTAAAATACAGAATTATGTCTGAGCAATACAACCATAGTACATGACTTACCTATAGGATTTATAAAAACAAAAACTGATTCAAATTTTATCAACATATTTATTCTGACCTTAGCTGTCATTATTCGTGTATTTTGTTTAGTCAATTTGCTTAGGATTCAGTTTCTTCTTCATCTAATTAATTAATGATTTAATCAGTTGTTTCTTTGTTTAAATCATTATATTCTCAACTCTTGAGCAAAGCATGTTTATTTTCACTTATTTTCAAGTCAATCTTGCATTATCATAATGAAAATTTTTAAAATGTATCATAGAATTAATAAATAAGCATTTTACCCATAATTTGTCAAAGTTCAGACCTTATAATGTTGAGCAGTTCGATTACTATTTATCCGAGGGTTTCATAGGTTAATTGATTTTTTCTAGAAAAATCAATTCAAAAGAATTTGTACATGATTATTTTTTCCTGAATGTGTGAGCAAATATTTAATACATGCTTTTATTCTACTCATTAGTTTTCACACTTTTAATCTGTTTTTCTTCTCTTTTTTTTTTCCCATGCCCACAGGTTACGAAGGTAATTACATTTTGATTAAATTTTAAGTTTGTTTATTTGCTTCTAATTCTATAAAATACGATTTTCTGTATAGTCTTGCTTTTACAGTGTATTTTTTTTACCCAACCTTCTCTATCAAGTAGTCTTCCCAACTTCAATCATTTATATATCATTTCCACAATTCCTGCTATAATGGAATGCAATCTATTATGTACCCTTTTCCTTAAGGGAGCTATCAGCACAATTTTTTCTTTCAAATAGTGCTTTTAATATGCTGTTCTACTTGATATATAAACACTACAATGTCAACAGGAATAATGAAAGAGCCATGCTTAAAATCTTACAAAAATGTCACACTTAAAAAAAGATAAGTCGGTACAACATCTCCATCAGTTTCTATCACAAGATTACAAATATGCTAGCGAGAAGTTCAGCTATGAATAATTTGTTGCTCAGACTTCTTTGAAAAATTAAGTCTAAAGTTTATATTTTAGTGTAAAACTTGACCAATATTATTGAGTAGCCCACAAATTTCTTTCTGCTTTCTTTTTTTCGATAGTATTAGGAGTGTTTAGTTTTAGTTTGATTGTATTGTGACGGCATGCATTTTTTTTAAAATTCTGTTAAAATTGGTGTATTTTTGTTTATTGATTTTTCCATTGGAGATGGGGAAAAATAAGCAATATATTCAAGAGAGGTAGAAATGTGACTCACACAAAAAAGATTTGTGCAGTTTATGGTGAAGGTACTGTGAATGAACGAATGTGTCAAAAGTGGTTTGCGAAGATTTATGCTAGAGATTTCTCACTATATGATATTCCACAATCAGACCAGTTGAGTTTCATTGCAATTTACTTGAGAATAATCAATGTTATACAGCACAGAAGATAGCCAACATATTCAAAATATCCAAATCAAGTGTTGAAAATAATTTGCACCAGCTAGGTTATGTTAGCCATATTAATGCATGTCTCCCATATGACGGAAAGATAAAAAACTCGACCATATTTCCAAGTTGTATTTGCTCAAGCCTAACAAATGTTTAGTTTTTTAAACAAATTGTGATAGACAATTAAAAGTGAATGATTTACAACAACACAGAGTGCAAGAGATCATGGAGGCAAGCAAAATATAACTAACTGGACTAAAAGCCAGTCTTCATCCAAAGAAGGTGATAATGTGTATACATTGGGAGTGGAAGGGAATTCTCTTCTATGGAGAACCAAAAAATTTGAACAAATACTGCTCCCAATTAGTCCAATTAAAGGCAGCAATTGACAAAAAGTGTCCAGAATTATTTAAAAGAAAGGGCATATCCCACCAGGATAATGTTTGACAGCACATTCCTTTGGAGACCAGACAAAAGATTTTACAGCTTAGCTAGGAAGATATCACTCGTTCATACCATACCATTTATTCTGGCCTTTAGAGAAATGTCTCAATGAAGGAAAATTAGATTACTGAAGCACTGCAAAAGGTAGTTCTTTGCTGAGAAAGATAAAAATTCTAGAAGGGTGGAATTATATAGCTACTGAAAGATGGCAGAAGACAGTGAAACAAAATGGTAAATATGTTGGTCAATAAAGTTGATGTCGAAAATTTAAAAAATTGTCTTTTATTTTCACTTAATTAACCAAACTTTCTAGCCACCCAATAATTCAAGAATTATACATTAACCAGAGAGGAAGCATAATATGTCAGTTTAATCTTTTTCAATGTTATAGATATGATTCAATAAATGCATGATAAAATTAGTTTACAGTGTTATTGTTTCGAAAAATTCTTATTTTCATTTTTTTTTAATCTTTATTCAAACTGATCGTAATTGTCCAGTATTGTCTGTATGATAACATATCCATATTACATTTGGGTCAATATTTAAGTGTGGCTTACTGTTAAGTTTTATTGTTGATTTTTCTTAATACGTTTGTTTTTATTTTAAAAAAATTAGAGAAAATTCCAATGCTATCATAGCTTATTAGGAAAGGGCAATAAAAAAAATTTCTGATAACTTTTATCAAATCCAAGGGAAATAAGACAGACCTGAGTGAATCTTACAAATTCAAGCAAAATATAACTAATTGATATTATGATATTTAAATCTTTAGAGAAATCTTTTGTATTTAAGTTTAATTAAAGTAAATGCTAAAAAATAGGGTTACAAATAATATTTTAAAATTTCCTACAGAATATTTTCTTTTAATGTTCCCTTAAGTGTACTTTTGATGAGTATGGTCACATGATTAACTTCATTTGCCTCATCCTCTTTTTGGCCCATTTTCTCAAATTATGGAGATGTCTGTACAAGAAATGATTCTTCTTATTTTACTTGAAATAAGATATATATATATGTTAATGTATAAAATTGAATGCTTTCAAAAAGTGCTTAAATAAGATTTAGTTATGTAATGACATAGGTGAGAAAAATTATGCATAAAATTTATCACTTATAATTTCGGAGGAAAAAAGGTTGTACAGTTTATATCCATCATACATTACAGATGTATGTTTATAATTTTAATAAATTTGAAAGAATGAAGAAATAAATTATTCTGTAGTTTGTAATTCTTTTTTTTTTGATATTGGTTTTATCTTATTTCTTAACAATATCTATTCTTTTTTTCCTAACTTGTGACTATCAATTGCAGATCTTCCTGAGAAAGATGCTGTTGAACTGGAGAGTAAACTGGCAGCTCTCAATTCTATTATGGATCAGGGGCTTAATCAGGTAGCAATTAGATACTTATTCTCTCTGCAAGGTGGTCTAGCATTGCCTGAATATTTTTTAACCATTAGTGATAGCTATGTAGAAAATTAATCCCTAGTTCTGTTGATTTTGGGAATTTAACTCAGAAAGCAAAGGTAAATCGTATAATATCTTTAACTGCTTGGTTACTCTTTTACAAACGTCTTAACATGCTCATCTGGAGATATTTTAAAAACTAAGATATGTGTGTCGACAGTGTTCAAATTTGAATTATGATTATGAAAGCTATTTTACCACAGGCAAATCTGGGTCACCTTGCTAGTTCTCTTTATTATGGCTTTATAGATATCTTTATTAAAATAATTTTTCAACTTCCCCATATATATTAGGATTTTTTTTTTAATTTTGCAGTTAGATATCTAAGAAAGCCTTATGATAATTTATTTTTTATCATATTCTCGTATTACTGAATGAATAATAGCTATAGTAAGTAAATGAAATTTAAATTTTTCTACTTTTTTTTCTTTTAGTATGATTCAAATCAGGACCAGCTACGGAGACAAACCTACTCGCAATGTAAGTCAAAAAGGATTTCTTGAAATCTTTTTAAGTTCTAAAAAATTAAAAAATCAAAATAAATCAACTAGAGGAAATAACATTTTTTTTTCAATACTAGGTCGAGCTAAAAAGGGAAAAATTGAGATACAAATTTAAACAGAATTTTATTAGTCTCCCCTCAAATTCTCATTAGTGAACATGATCTCCCTTATATATTTCACTAGGTAAAAAAAAAGACATTTTTTTACATATTTAAATTAAATACATACTTTCTTTAATATTGAGAACATTTTTTTCAAAAAGGAAATTTAAGCTTAACTTCAATTGCAAATTTTTATACTGATCTATATGATGACTCATTTTCTGTCTAACTTAGCATAACCCAAAACTTTAAAAGATTTGATTCTTTTTACATCATTTTGCTATCTAACTGATATATTGCTTTTTTGTGCTATCAAAAATAATTTCTCTGATATTTGTTGAAACATCATTTAAGATATTTAACTGCTTATTTTATTCATATAAATTAAAGATACTGAATTCTGTTCTATTCTAATAATTTGGACATTTAAGTTTTGTTTTTCTTGAATTTTAAAAATACTTGCTAATTCTGTTTGAGTTTCATGCAATTATTTGAATTTTAAATATTTGATGCTGTGGTACTTTTAAATATAAAATAGATTACATGTTTAGTCATACATTCCAAGCTTTATTCATATGATTGAACTCCTTTATGTTGTTGTTGTTATTACTGTAACATTTCTGCTGATCAATTCCTAAATTGTATAATTTATATACCTAGTTTGTATAGTTTATCTGCTTTCCAATAATTCAAAATATGTATAGTAACAAAATCTGTACTTTTTTTTTGTAATTTTTACAGTGTGGTTTCATTTTTTTGTGTGTGGAAAGAAAATTCAGTGAATGTTTTTCTAAAATTATCTGATCTAGCATAACATTTTGGCCCCCATCGTTTTACTTTCATATATATTTTGATTTTCAAGCTGAAATAACAAGTTGCTCATTGAAGCAGACAATGAACTCCAAGTCAGGCAAAAAGAGATACAAAATTCTTCACAAATCATTTCATTATCCACGAATTACAAACTCGGAATTCTTTTACTTTTCCTCTCCTTTATTCTCCTTCATTTTTCTTTCTGTTTTATTATTAAAAATGCATACCTATGTTTCTTAGCTTAACTATCCTTCCACTTGGAAGAAAAAATTTTATTGGATTAATAGCTTTTAGAAATCATAGGAAGCAAATATTGAAAATATAGTTATTATATTTTAATAATATCCAAGAATCCATTTAATGACAGTTACTTAATCCATTATATACCATAGAAAAAGATGAGACTGGTGGGTGTGTTTCATCATGTGACCTTATTCTCTTCATAGATACTGGGAATGAACACTAAAACGAGATAAGTTTTTCCCGGGTGAATTTAGTTGATGTTTTGTATTATTATCAAAAATTAAATAAAAATATCAAATGATCAGTTTTCTTAAAAGTTTTGAATAATTGCACTTTACAATAGTTTATTCATTAGAAGAAAAAATTCAAAAATTTCATCATTGAATTTTAGTTGGAGTACTTTTGCTGACAGAGGAAGGCCAATCATAAAGCTTTGGCTATTTTTGGCATAAAAAAATTAAACACTTTTCAGCATTCCTTCCTGTGGCAACCCTCATTATTTATCCCCTAAAACCTTCTATGAACTGGTTGCAACTCATTTCATCTATGGAGTGTTTACTCTTTCCAGTTTCACCTGTATCTGCTGATCAAGGCCTCGATTCGTCACTTAACAGTGACGAGCATATGGGCCAACATAATCATATCAACTCTTTGAAGGATGCTGTTGGTCGTCCTTTACCAAGTAAGATTACCTCAGTGTCTCTTACACCTACCTACCTACCTGAAACACCTCTCCTTATCATTCCTTGTGTACTCTCCAATATCCTTACTATTGATATTATTCTCATTCTCATTAGTTTATGGACCCAAGTGACTGCCATTGTGCTATTATTGTGTATTGGTGCCTGCCTGCCTGCTGTTTGTGTTCTGTTTGTACTTCAACACATTCATTCCCCATTTCCCGCACTTATTATTCAATGTTTAGTGGTCAGGCAAATTAGAATATCAACATTAACAGGGATGCAACCTTGGAAATAAAAATAATGATGATTATTGTAATCATTATATCCTCTACTTCATCTATGTTTATGTCTGTCCACTTTTTGTGTAATGAATTTTGAGTAATATTTCTATTGACATACTTTCTTGCACTTGAATTGTATTACTTGATTGAGGGTGCAATTACCTATCAGCCTTTCAAAAGTCCATTGTTGGATATAGATCTTTGCCAAGGTTTGCCAATTTTTTCA